>PVJH01003623.1:93055-138930 GCA_004026705.1 Nesogale talazaci | reverse complement strand
CTCCACACCTTGGTTCTCTAATATGCACTATAAAATCAAACACCCTTGGGAGAATATGGGAATCCCCCTTTCCCTTTACCACTGTGTGAGTCTCCATTTTCCAGAGCATCGGGTGTCACCTGGTTTTGTTCCATTTGGTCTTGAGCACCTTGTTCCTGGCTTTTGGAGGATTTCCAGTCTTTTGTGATTACACCAACGCCGCAATGAAGAGAGGCGTGGCTGCCTCTTCATATTTCTACCAGCGTATCTTGGGGAGGGATTCTTACAAGACAGTGTTCCAGGCCAAAGGGGTAACTGCAAATCTTGCCACCTATGGACAAATTCTTCTAATGCGTGATACCATTCTGCTTGCTCTCTCTCTCTCTCTCTCTCTCTCTCTCTCTCTCTCTCTCTCTCTCTCCAGCCTTGCCAACAAAGCTAACTTCTGATTTTTGCCAGCCTGATAGGGCAGAATCACTTTGTGCAGTTTTTCTTTGCAATTCTCTTATCATGCAAGATTGAGCATCTTTTCGCATTACACAAACATTTAAAACATGGGACTCTGAGGACAGGCTCGACATTTTAGAAGAAGTGCTTGCAAGTAAGTTTTTCACTCAAGTAAAAAGAACAATTAAACACAGCCCTGAAAAATTGGGAGGGAACACCACCACCCACCTGCACCCATGTCGTTCTTATTCCTCTCTGTTCGTGTCAGACACAGCCTTTATTGGGGAAGAGTACACCAGCACCTGCCCCTGGCGCCCTGACATCAGCCTGGGCAAAGGTGTAGGAGAACAGCAAAGGCTGGGTGTTCAGCGGGTACCCCCAAGAGCTTGAGGGGCACAGCAGTTGAGAGTACCTGGGGTGACTTTCCATGAGGAGTCAATAGTCATTCCCTGAAGTGTTTCTGGGCTTCAGAAACAGCCTGGAGTCAGTTGCTGGGTGATGCCAACAGTGAACACAACTGGCAACTAACCAAAATGGCGGGAGCACAGCATTGCCAAGGATTGCGCCAGAACAAGCCTATCTTTTCTATTTCTTTTTTCAAAATAAATCACTTTATTGAGGGCTCTTATAGCTTTTATAACAATCTATACATCAATTGTATCGAGCACATTTATACATGTGTTGCCATTGTCATTTTCAAAACATTTTCTACTTGAGTCCTTGGTATCAGCTCTTTTTCCCCCCCTCCCTCCCACCCTTGTGTACCTTTGATAAATTATAAATTATTGTTGTTTTCATATCTCACACTGTCTACTGTCTACCTTCACCCACGTTTCTGTTGTTCATCCCCTTCAGGGGAATATTTTCTATTTTTTGAAAAGGTGTGTGTGTGTGTGTGTGTGTGTGTGTGTGTGTGTGTGTGTGTTGGGGGAAAGATGCAAGCCACTGGGTCCTGCAAACAAGCCCAGATACTAACCAAAATGTGGAAAGGCGAGTCTACCAGCAGCCCCTCAGAAGAAAGACCTGGTGACTTACTTTTGAATATTTCGCCCGTGGGACCCTCTGGCACACATGAAGTCACTGTGAGGAGGGACAGCCTGGAGCGCAGGTGGTGACGTATCCACGGTAGAATGGATGGGGTACAAGCATCGGGGAATTATAGTGAGAACCACAGAAACAACCCCACACTTAAGCATGCAGCTAGAGCAAACACTGATGATGAAGTGTTTCTGAACCAGCCATTCTCAACTTGTGGGTCTCGACCCCTTTGGGGGTTGAACGAGCATTTCACAGGAATCGCCGATTCATAACTGCAACAAAATTACAGTTATGAAGTAGCAACAAAAATAATTTTATGGATTGGTAAATTATTAAGGGTTCATGGGGGTGAGGGGAGTGAGGAGGGTGGGGGAATATGGGGAGCTGATACTGGGGGCCTAAGTAGGAGGAGGATGTTTTGAGAATGATGATGGCAATAAATGTGCAAATGTGGTCTGCATAAAATTGATGTATGTATTGATCGTGATAGGAGTTGGATGAGCCCCCAATAAAAGGATTTATTAAAAAATAATAATTTTATGCTTGGGGGTCACTACTACATGAGGTATGTTATGGAAGGTCTCGGGATGAGGAAGGTTGGAAACCCCTGCAGTCTAAGCTAATGCAGTGCCCACCACTGATTGGGGAAAACTAGCAAGAGTCCGGGAGTGTGTTCCACTCCAAGACAAATGCAGAGCTCCACCCACAGGCCCGCGGAAGCCTCCTCACGGCAGCCCCATGCACGGAGAGAGAACAGCTTCTCCGTGGCTGATTTGGGAGCAGAGAACAAAGTCTTTCTTCCAAGGCATTCCAGGGGAGGACTCAAACTTTCCAAACATGCCAGCCCGCCCTGTGCAGCGCCAGGCATTCCCCAGCCACATGTGCTGTCACGGCATCTTCGACTCACAGTACTCTCTGACAGGAGAACGAGACGCTGTGGGGTCCTGAGCTGTCCTCAGCGATAGCTGGGCTGGAGCCACAGAGCCCATCCAGCTCACAGAGGGTCTACATTTGGGCTGATACCCTACTCTTCAGACGAGTCTCTTCTGTTTAAAGTACTTGAGACCAAGTCTTACCACCCCCAACTTTTACAGAACCATCTGTCTGTACTTCTTTCAAGGCAGATTTGTTTGTTCTTCGGGCAACCCAGTACTGTCCATATTCTTTGTCAAACACCATAACACAAATGCATCCATTCCTCCTTACGTGTCCAAGTTCCACATCTCCATATATGAGGGGACTGGAAATGCCACCGCTTCGATCAGGAGCATCTTTTTCGAAGGGTCTTCTTTGCTCTTTTCACACCTGACCTTTAGAGGTGAAGTCACTTAAGCTTCCGATGGAAATCTGAGAACCAAGCAAGCCCGCGAGGAAACTCTTCAACTGCAATGACTAAACAGGTTCTCTCATGATTGGAAAAGAACAATGGAACAGTGAGAAATGAGCCTCCTCCAATGGGACACCATTAAGAGAAATATTAACTTCCAGGTTCTTTGAGCGACGTCATCTAAGCAAACCCTTCAATACAACTACACCACTTCACAGCGTCGTTCTCATTACAGCTATCAACAATCATTTACCGTTTCCCTGACACCCGTAATTAAGGCTCCCAGAGTCAACACAGCGCACGTCAGGGGACAAGTGTGATTCACCTTGCTATCTCCCACGGCACCATGTGCAGTAGGCACTCAATAAATACTTGGTGCATGAAACAATGACTACGCCCTCCCATAGCAACATGCCCGGACTTTTCCAGGGAGGACCTTTCTCCTGAATTATACGTTAGGACAACTCCCTTGTCAACCTTTCAAATAAATGTGCTAGGCATTTGTCGAGGACCCAGTGTGTGCACTCTTGGCACAGGGATATAAAGATGAGTAACACTCTGTCCTTAACCCCCTGCGGGGACACCGTCTGCTGTGAAAACCACCGGCTATAAAACACAATGGGAAATGCCCCTGCACGGATGAAATGCCGTGGGAACACAGGTGAGGGAGGCATAGTCATGTAGGGACTGAGGGTGATTGGTGAGGTCAGAGGACTCCGCAGAAATACCATCCCAGCACCCCCTTGGCCTCCCCCACATCACTGCTCCTTCTAAAGTGAGATTTTTCACAACACAGAAGCATGATCGAGGCAGTATAGAGCAAATGACCATCCTCCCTGGGTTTGCAATCACTCAAAGCTTATTTCCGTGCAAATACAAAGACCCTGACTGCCATCCCCCACACTCATAGGGCACTTGTGAGGATATGTCACCCACAGTCCCAAGCACTTTGTAAGGCTTCCACTGTTCAAGGAGAAACAGAATGAAAAGATAATGGAATTTTCCCATGGGTTCTTTGAACCTATGCCAAACTGTGTGTGTGTGTGTGTGTGTGTGTGTATTTGCATTACTCCCCTAGTGGGAGTAGGCAGCTCAGCCTTGCTCCTGGAGAGCTGCTGCTGGATTTGAACCATCAACCCTATGGGCCACAGCCCCACACACAACCACTGTGCCACCAGGGCTCAACTGTGCCAAACTTACTTAACTTCTTACAATACTATGATAAGCTAAGTGCCATATAACATTGCCTCCATTTTATGGCAAGGAAATTGAGGCACAGAGAGATGTAAGACCTTGTCCTAAATATTGGGCTTGGGAATACTCAAAACTGAGGTGTGAGCTGAGCTCAAATCACCAGCAGGCCTCCCTTCTCCTCCTGCTTCCTAACCACCCACTTTCCAGCCTCACTACCCACTTCTGGATTCCTTGTACTGTACAGCCATTTGCCTGCAGACTGTACACAGAACCCCAATTGTTCCAAACCGCTGGGCTTCTGGGTGGAAATCCCTTCTGCCACTTCTCACCTACCTCCACCACACACCAATAAAGACCTGATGGGGGTCCCTCCCATTACCAAAGTGTTCTGCTTTCTTACAGCCACTATTAACAGAATATAGCTATATTTTTATATTTACATTTCTAGCAGATAGGTCCCTGTAATCACCTGGGACCATTAATATTTGTTTCATGCTACTATAATTACTTGTTTACATGTCTTCTGTTATATATAGATATGTATCGTTTTCTTTTCTTTTTGGTGAAGTTTTCCAAGGCAAATTTAACCATTTCTCCAAATCAGATACATTTTCCACAACTGGTCAGTGTTCTCATCCATTGTTTTCTGGTTGTTCTGTTCAAATACTCTAGTCCCCCTCTTCCTTGTGCTGTCTTCTCTTCACTCTGTCTCGCATAGATTTATTTATTTATTTATTTATTTATTTTTATTTATTTATTTTTGGGGGGCATCACGGCTCTCCGGTGGTGGGAGTAGGAGGCCCAGCCCTACTGCTGGAATTGAACCTCCATCCCAGTGGGCCGCAGTCCTGCGCACAACCACTATGCCACCGGGGCTCAGCCCTCATATAGATTTTTTAATGGGACGCACTCCTCATGGGTATTTTTCATTGTGTGCCAATCTTGTTCTTCTGCTAAATGCTGACTTCGGGGGATTGTGCGGGCTCAATAAATGTCTTATTTTAAGACAATAATATAAATAGCACCTCCTTAGGGAGGCCAATTCCAGCCCTTCCTCTTTATCCATTTCAAATTATTTTCTTTCTCAGATCAATTTTTCCCATATCTAGTATTTGTAACAGATCAAGTTTTTAGAAAATTGCTTTTTAGGTCTTCTCATTAAGAAATCATTTGTAGTAGGGCTCATGGCTGTGGGCTGTGAATTCCATAGCATTGAGATGCTAATTCCAAGGTCATCAGGTCCAAACCCACTAACCACTCTGAGAGAAAGATGAGGCTGTCACCTCCTATACAGAGTTATAGTCTTGGATAGCCGACAGACAGTCTCTGTGAGTCAGCCTTGACTCCATGGCAGTGTGTTTATTTTTTATTAGAATACATGTCTCACCGGGGCAGGAAACATAACTCTCAGCAGGATTTGTCCCTGCATCTTCTACATCAAACCCTGGCACATCAAAGATCAATAAGCATTTGTCAACCCACCTCCTCCCTATCTCCTCAAAAGAATGACTGTCTTAAGGAATTTTCTCTGTCTACCCCATAGCACACAGGAGAAGCCTCATTCAATGTTTGTTTGTTTGTTTAAGGGAAAAGCTAAGGTGAGATGAGTCAGCCTTTGCCAGGCAACTAGACTTGGGGAAACTTGTTCTAAATCACTGCCATCAACTGCTGTAGACTCAGATCAGCCCCCTGCGGGTTTCCGAGACTGTTCAAGGGAGTAGAAAGCTCAGGCTTTTCGTGCTGAGATGCTGGTGGTTTCGAACTGCCCACCATGTGGGTCATCGCCCAATGAACAACCACTACATCACCACGGCTCCCAGAGTCTGGAGAGGACCAATATACTCACAGAGGCAATATATGCACCGGGAGACGTGGCCTTTGGAGGAAAATAGCACAACCTGTGTTGAACTACTGGGTGAAGAGGAGCGTGGTGGTATGATGGTGGAGCATTCAAAATGGCAGCAGTTTGAACTTACCACTGTAGTGGAGTAAAATGTCTTAAAATGTCTCTTCTACCCAAGTCTCTCTAACTCCCACCACCAATTGACTGGTGGGACTATGCAAATAGGGTGTGTGCAGCACGAATAGAAGGGATTGGTCAGTTGGCAGTACCATCCCACTGACTGCAAGAATGAGCCACCTGTGAACCAGCAGCAGAGCAAGCGCAAGACCACTTTGGAAGAGCTCATCTAAGCTCTCTGGCTGAAGCAGGCGAGGTTGCCAAGACCAAAGTTGCCAGAGTCTATCTGGAGGAAATCTTCTCTGTACCTGGCTGGAGACCAGGGAATTGTAGGCCAAAGCAACAGGAAGGCTGGCTTTCTGGCCAGCAGATGCAAAGAAAGGCCAAGGGTCCATGTGAGTGAGAGTTTCAAAAGTGGAGAGAGACTTGGCTGCCAGGTAACTGAAAAAACAGGAAATAGGAGAGAGACTTAGCTGCTGGCTGAGAAGACTAATGAATACATCCATAGAGTTTGCTGATCCTGACTGTGGTAACCCCTTAACTTTCCTAATAAACCCCCTAACTGTGAGCATAGTCTGGAAGTTCTGAGTGGCCACCTGTGGTGGCCATGTGCTTATGTTAATTTCATGACTGAGATGTAGGGGTGGAGTCATTTTCTTAATGTCCTATTCCTCTTGTACATAAACCATACCCTTATATCCATATGCTTGTCTATGAATTTGCTCCTCTAGTCTACCTGGACTAACGCATTAAGGTACCAGGAGTGGGGTGCTCGAGAAACAAATCGTAAAGATGGAAAGTAGATGCTTGTTTGACTTTTGCTTCATACTGTTGTTACTTCTTTGGCTAGCCAGAAGTCAGATATGTCCTTGCAGTTTACTAAACAATAAGGGAAGTTAAATTTTCGATTATTCTGTTTGGATGCTGTCTTTGGTTATTCCTATATAAAATGAACTTTGTTAATGTATATCTTGAGCTCAGGGGTAAAAACTTCCATTTGAATATCTCAGAACCTATTCTGCTCAAGGACAATGGTTAAGAAGGTCAGAATGCCTGACCAAAAGCATGGATCTATTTTGATGCCTTCAGAAAGCTAATTCCATGTTTTTGAGTAAACAGTAGTTTAGATAAGGTTATAGATAAGCTTAATAAGTATTGACTTTGTTTTAAGAATTAAGTTTGATTTCTGACTATGCTGTTTATACTGATTTTTTATGCCTATTATTGTAAATATAAGGATGTAGATAAATGTTTATTGGGAAGTATGAAAAGAGTTTGTAAATTCAGTTACCTCAAGCCAAGCATTGATGTCTAGAGGGTTTAGGACTTAGCATCAAAGACATCTCTGAAGAGATTAACCCCACCTTGTGCTTAGATGGGTTTAGGCCACACCTGGAAAGACTTCCCTGGAAGAAATTAGCCCCACCCAGTCTTTTGGAGTACTCAGGATACTTTTATTTTGAGAGAAGATCAAACTGACCAATAAAGAAGGATAAAGTCTGTTTCCTTGGAAAATCCTGCCTAGTGATTATTTTCAGAAGCAAAGGAATTTGGAACCATGAAGATAATTCCTCTCTGGGACTGAATGTTAAAGGAAGCCTGTGGCAAGCTGAAATGCTTGTTAGGTGACCACCCAGATCTACTTTTTAAGTAGAAGTAAGAGAACTGCAGCAATAAAGAGGCAGGTTGAATTTGGCCACTGACACCCGTGGACTTGGTTCACAGGAAATAGAGGAGATGAGAGCAGGTTGACTGGTCTGAAGTTTATGACCTAGCATGAGAGAGCTAGGCATGTTGAGAATTTGTTGGTACCTTGGTCTAAAGGGAAGGCGACCAATGGCTATCCTGGTGAGGCTAAGTGAGAAGCCCACACTGAGTTGACCAGAACTTGAGCAGAGGAAGAGAAACAATTTGAGTATGTGAACTGGTGCATATCACTGTTGACTTTATGGATGACCTGTTCTGATTTGACTTTGCTAATGGATGCACACTTCACGAGTTTCCAACTGGAATGAAGATTCTTCACATTGAAAGATATGATTCTTTCCTCAGAGCACTGGGCGGATATAAGTGGGCAATATAGAAATTAGATACCCAAAATGGGAGAATAAAGGCATGAGGTGGTTGGCTTACAAACTCTCATAGGTGGGGGAATATATATTCATAGGATTATAGATTTAAGGTGTAGGTATTTTGTCACTGCAATTGTAAGGCACGGGATATCTTTTGTTTTGTTCACTTATAGAATATTACTTTTAAATGATGGTGACACATGTTGAAATGTATGCATTTTAGTTTTAACCTGTTAGGTATAGATATGATTTTATTGTTAATTTGAAAGTTACATATGGATACAGAATTATGTGAAAGTATAAAATTAACAAGGGGTGGTCTGTGGTGGTCATGTGCTTATGTTAATTTCATGATAGAGATGTAGGGGTGGAGTCTGGCCTGTTAATCTGGAGGCAGCCACTGAGTAGCCAATGAGGTCTTCATGTAGGCATGGCTTTCTCCTAAGACTTCTTGGAAATCTCGAGATAGTTCCCTGATGGAGATGAGAAGCTATCTCCCAGTTGTTGGGGGTTAGTGTCAGAGACAAGTACATGCTGTTTAGCAATAATTATCAATGATCTTCAGCAGTCTTGGCCTTATAAAGCCCATCTAGATACAGATGTAGGGGCTTGAAGGAGGCAGAAGTTAACAAAGACAAATTACAGACAGTATTGTCAAAACCACTCATTCATGAACTGAGAAAGAGAACAAAGACTGGCTGAGCCCTGGTGGTCTAGTGGTTGTGTGCAGGACTGCGACCCACAGGGTTCTCGGTTCGAATCCAGCAGCAGCTCTCCAGGAGCAAGGCTGGGCTTCCTACTCCCACCAGGGCAGTGATGCCACACACACAAGAAAGAGAACAAAGAAAGAGGGGGAAGCGAGAATCTCAGAGGGGGAAGAACAATAGAATGACCATCCTAGACAACTGGCTATCACATGCTAGTGATTATTGAGGACTTTTCCTATTTGCTACCTGCACCTGCACTTAAATCATAGAACTGCAATCTCAGGTCAACCAAAACAATGATGGTGGGGCAGCAGCAAGGCAATTACATTTAACATCCAACCCTGCATCTACCCGAGCTTAAAACTTTTAAGTAGGGCAAATTTTAAATAAACAAGTTGAACCCTGCCATAGCACTGCTTCAAAAACAAGACAGCAGGCCCACCACACTTTTCCCAAGAAAAGACCTTATGCATGACCCATGACTGCAATTCTCTAACACTTGTTACATTTCGGTTTTAGAGACTTTGCCAGATAGTCAAAATTGATCTGTGCCTGTCTTCCTGGACAGAGCTGGAAAAGAACACTGAAAGAACTATGGACTGCCAAAAACAAATACATCTGTCTTCCAAGAAGGACAGCTCTCCGTTACCCCGCGCAATCGTGACCTCGGGGGGTTTCCATCTTTCTTCACAAGGTCGTCTCATAAGACTTTCAAGATCAAGCGATTCCCGGACACAAAACAAAAGCAGAATCCACCTACTTCTCAATGGATTCGGATGAAAACTGGTAATAAGATCAGTTATCCTCCACGGAAAGACTGTCAAAGAACCCAGCCCGGTGTGTAAGGGGCACCCCCAGTGATGGCATGCATGCTGTCACTTACCCGGTCTGTCATGCAAAATATAAACTTTGTCATTATCTGAGCAACTGAACTTGTACTGGCAAAACTGGTTTCTTCCTTGGTTTTGATGCTTCCTCGTTGAGAGGTTAACAATAAATAATGGAAGGCCATTGGATTGGGAAAAAAAAAAGAAGTACAGCCGTGTTGTTCTTGAGAACCAAGGGTGGACAGATCTCACCTCAGGTATGCTGGGCAGTTATCAGGAGAGCCCAGTTCTTGTGCAAAGACGCTGTGCTTGGTAAAGCAGAGGGTCAGAGGCAAAGAGGAGGTCCCTCGATGAGCTGGACTGACTCAGTGGCTGGGTTCAAACGTAACAGCTATTATGAGGATAACGAGCAACGGACAGGGCTGCTTTCTCAGGAGACGGCACCTAGCAACCAGAGCGGCAACCATCTTTCTGGAAAAACAAACCGGAAGGTCCCAGCAGGATCTTCAGACTCCTCCAAACCATGTGCATCCCTGACCTGGCACCTGCTCACTAACTGTAGGCTGCATCGATAAATGGAAACTACAGCTCACAAAAGGAGTCCTCCTCCCAGTCATCACTTTCACTCGAGGAATGACAGCTGAGGAACTCGACTTGGACCTGTCCTTTCTCTTAAATTAATCTGCTTCCAAAAGGCTTTTCTTTTAAGTCTTTTTTTGGGGGGCGGGGGGCATCACTGTCTTTTAAGTCTTATTGGCATATAATTCACAGATCGTACACTCCAATGGTTCAATCTTATTAAGGAGAGCCATATAATATCATGACAATCATTTCTTGGGGGGGGGGGGGCATCACTGCCCTCTGGTAGTCATGGGAGCTACCCAGCCTTGCTCCCGGAGAGCTGCTGCTGGATTTGAACCGCGAAGCCAATGGGCCGCAGTCCCGCACCCAACCACTACGCCACTGGGGCTCAGCCCCACGACAATCATTTTATAATGTTTTTTTCCTAAGGAAAATTCACACTAATTTAAACTTTTTTTTTTTGGTACGTTGGCCACATAACCATTTGCATACTTCTTTTTCTCCCTACTACTCGTGTACCCAAAATAAACAAGCAAACCCAAACTGCTGGACTCCAGTAGGTCCTGATCTGGCACACTGAGAGGTGGAGTGAAACAGTACTGCTCCCGAAGGATTCTGAGGCTCTCTCCATCTGCATGGCGGCAGAAGATAACTCACTCCTCTATCTCCCCCGAGCAACTGGTGAGCTTGTCATGCTGACGTCCAGTTGAGTACACAGCGCTTCAACCACTTGATCTGCAGTGTCCGCCTACTCCTAACAAGAAGGGCTGTCGCCGTTCTCTCCGTGAAGTCTGCAGGATCCACAGGTGGGGAGCACAGGCCCCAACCAAACTGGTCTCCTCCTCCAGTCCCTGCCAGTTCTAATCCACCCCTCATTGGGCTGCCCAATTGATATCTCTGGAGAACAACTTGTGACCAACAGTCCCCAAACAAAACCGTGCCTTGTCCTCCGCCCCTCCAGTGTCCGTACAGAGGCCCACTCCTTTGGGCAGTGCCTGTGGGCATCTGTGGGCACTCCTGCACCAACCAGCATGCATTCTGACGCACTGCTTTCCTGGCTGCTTCTCCACCTGTCCTAGGTGTACACTCAATCACTTTCATTTCCTGTCTACAACAACTAAGCCTATTCTCCCAGCCCCCCACCCCCACCGAAAACAAACTCACCACCATTGAATCGATGCTGACACATAGGGACTCTAGAGGGCAGGGTACACCTGCCCTCGTCATAGAGTCACCAAGACTGTAACTCTCTACAGGAGTAGAAAGCCTTCTTGTTCTCCAGGGGCACAGCTGTGGTTTCGAGTTGCTGACCTCGAAATTCACTGCCCAACTTATAACCACTATGCCACCAGAGCTCTAAGTACTGGGCCCTTCAGATGAAGTGTCAACTTTGCCAAGGTCGTAGTACGGAGTCCTGGTGGCTGTGTGGGTTAGACATGGACTGCTAACTAAAGGGTCAGTGGTTCAAGTCAACCAGCTGTTCTGGGAGAGAAAGAAGGGGCTATCTTAGAAATGCGAAGGAGCTGTTCTAGGCTGTCCTTTGAGGATGAGAAAAAGGAAGAACCTGTCAAGGAAGAACCAGGAAAATGGAAGGAGGAGATGACCACGCAGAAAGTGGTTCCCAAAAACAAGAAACAGAGAGTGGAAGCAGTAGAACCAACGGCGGCTTCCAACCTCTTTATTGGAAAACCAACTGCAATAAATCTGCTCCTAAATTTAAAACTGGTCTCAGCGACTCAAAACTATCTTAATCTGATGGACGTCAGAATCAGTATGACAAGCAAGTTTGGCTATTGGCTTTTGCATCTGCTGAGGGCCTGGAAAAAGTCTTGGCATAAAAGTTTGGGGCACCAAGATTAAACTAGAGAGGCTATAGGGAAAGGACAATATAAGAAAGATCAAGATGCCAGGACACTGTTGGCCAAAAATTTGCTTTATAATGTGTGGCAGCCACTAATCTGATGACAATTTCAGGATTGGGAGTGTAAGGGTGGAGTCTATCCTGTCGATCTGGAGATAGCCAAGGAGACCTCTGTGTGGGCGTGGCTTTCTCCTGAAAATTCTGGGAAATCTGGATGTATTTCCCCCTTGGAGGTGAGAGACTCATGACTCAGTCCCTTGGAGATGGTTCTACTGACAAGACACAAGGCTGATTCCCTATGAAACATTCTGTAGAAACCACATGGGCTTAACCTCATGGAACTAGATCTCTGAAGCCAGAAAAGTCATGCAGAGACTCCTTCTAGTGTTGAGATACTTGAGAAGACACAGAAAGGCCCCTGCCAGCATTGAGATGCTTCTACCAACACTGGATACACAAGACTCTGTACCCACTGGCCTGTGATTGTCCTGGTGCAATTGCATGTGCTTCATGAGTCTGAAGAGGACTTATGGATTGGTATCTGTGGCAGTCATGCACTTGTGTGTCAATTTCATGAATCTAGCCTGTCAATTTGGAGATAGCCAATGAAGCCTCTGTATGGGCATGCCTTTCTCCTGAGAATTCTGGGAAGTCTAGCGGTATTTCTCAATTGGAGAAGAGAGACTTGACTGAGTCTCTTGGGAGTCGGTCTCCCAGTAGCACAAGATGGTGGCAAGCTGATGGATCGTGAGTCCTGGAACCTGGAGGAGCTGGAGGAGAAGCCACATAGGCTTGCCCTGATGGAGCCAGACCTCTGCAGCTGGGGAATCCACAGAGAGATCCCTGCCAGTGCTGAGGTGCTTCTGCCGCCAATGGATACTATTGATGGACCATGAGCCCTGGAAATGGGAAGCCACAGCAAGACCCCTGCCAGCACTGAGATGCTTCTAGATTGTCCTGGTGTCATTGCATGTGCTTTGTGAATTGGAAGGAGACTTTCTAGATTAGTATCAGACATATGGGCTAATATCAGATTTATGACTTTGAACTGGACAGGGTTGGAATGCTTTCTAAATGTTTCATTCCTCTTGTATATAAACCTTTCCCTTATATCCATATGCATGTCTATGAATTTGTTCCTCTAGTCTACCCAGACTAACACAGATCAGACAGATGGGCTAATATCAGACTTATAGACTTGGGCTAGACTGGGTTGGGATGCTTTCTCAATGTTCCATTCCTCTTGTATATAAACCTCTCCTTTATATACATACATATGCATGTTTATGAATTTGTTTCTCTAGTCTACCCAGACTAACACACAAAGTCACTCAGGATGAATTAGAAGTTTTTAAAGATGCTGTGGAGATCAGATTAGTCAACAAAGACAGCAAGAGTAAAGGGATTGTCTATCTGGAGTTTAAGACAGGACTGATGCTGAGAAACGCGTTGAAGAAAACCAGGGGGCAGAGATCGCTGGCTGATACATATCCCTGTATGACACCGGGGAAAAGGAAGACCAGCACTAAGAGCAGTAATGCAAACTTGTTTTAAGTGACCTCTACTACAATGCAGCAGAAGAGATGCTGCAGAAGGCAACCGCTTTCAAATTGCTCCAGAACCAGAACGGACAATCTATAAGGTATGAAGTCATAGAATTTGCTTCATTTGGAGCTGCTAAAGAAACTAAGCTCTTGCAATACAAGAGAAATCAAGGGCAGAGAAATCCAGTTGGGAGTCACAAGCTGCCAGAGATCACCTAATGCAGGAGCCAGCCTATCCAAACCTTGTTTGTCAACCATCTGTCTGGAGAAACCACTGAAGACAGGATGAAGGAATCATTTGATGGCTTCGCTCCCCAAACATCAAAATTATAGCCCTCAAAGAGAAGGGACAGGGACCGGGGAACTGACAATATTGATGACTGTCTAACCCCACTCAAGGGGAGTGAACAGCAGAATGGGATGTGATTGGATACACTGGATGACTTTTTTTTTTTTTTTTGGCATCACTGCTCTCCAGCGGTGGGAGTAGGAGGCTCAGCCCCACTGCTGGAATTGAACCTCCGTCCCAGTGGGCCGCAGTCCCACGCACAACCACTACGCCACCGGGGCTCAGCCATTGGATGACTTTATGACATGGAAATAAATACACACATAAAGGTTCCTTGGGGATAGGATCAGGGAGGGTGGGCATAAGGAAGAGCTAATACCAAGGAGTACAAGAAGAAGACAAATGTTTGAAACTGATTGTGGTAGCAATTGCACAATACTGCTTGATATGACTGAACTATGGAATGCTGTGATAGCTGCAAGAGCTCACAATAAAATGATTTTTTAAATAACTAAATTAATTAATTTTTAAAAAGAAACTAAAAGGGATATACACAAATGGAAGAATCTCCCATATTTGTGGATAGGAAGACTCAATAGTCTACATATGTCAATATTACCTACAGCAATTTGCAAATTCAATGCAATCCCAATTTAAATCTCAACTTAAATAATCAGACTCCTAACATAGTTTTTTAAAATTCCAACATTACTCTTTAAAGAAAAGGAAACATTATTATCAACTTCATATGGAGAGGGAAAAGACCCAGGATAAGCAAAGAATTTCTCAAAAAGAAGACCAAGTAAATGGTCCGAAACTACCTGACCACAAAACCTACTACAGCATAGTTGTCAAAATAGCCTGGCACTGATATAAGGATAGATACATACAACAAAGTAACATGGCAGGAAACACAGAAATAAAAGCCTCCACCCACAGAAAACTGATATTCTACAAAGGGGTAAGAAACATTCAATATGAAGGGGATGTCCTCTTCAACAAATGGTGATGAGAAGACCAACTATTCATCTGCAGAGGATTGAAAAAGAATGCCTATAGCACCTATGCATAAAAATGACCTCAAGGTAAATCAGAGATCTAAATGTAAACACAAAGCTATCAAGTTCATTAATAAGAAAATCAGTACAAAGCTAAGGGCCCTACAGCAGGGCATATAGGGACAGCCAGATACAATAAAGGAAACACACACAGTGGAAGACAAAATAGATGACTAGGATCTATTAAAAATAAAACCTTTGTGTACATCAAAAGAGTAAAGTGAGAGCTTACGAATCAGGAAAATATATTTAGCAGTGACATAACAGAAAAAGAACTAATTACTAAAATCTACATAACTCTGCAAAACCACAATAAGAAAAAACAAATAACCCTCTTAAAAGTTGGGTAAAGGATCTGAATAGACAATTCACAAAAGACAACACCCAAATGGCTAACAAGCACATGAGGAAATGCTCTCATTCACTAACCATCTGGGAAATGCAAATCAAAACAACGATGAGATACACTACAATCATAGCCCAATTAAAAAAGAGAGGGAGAAATAACAAATGCTGGAGAGGATGTGGGGAGATTATAACTCATATACTACTGATGGGCCTGTAAATACGTACAACCACTGTGGAAAGTGATGTGGCAATTTCAAAAAGTAACAGTCAATAGAAATACCATAATACCCAGCAATACGATTGCTGGATATACACCCAATGAAATAATAGACAGACAACAAATAGACATATGTTCTCACATATTCATTGCACAGCCCAAACATTAGTCCACCTACTGACAGTTCAGTAGAAACAATGTTTCCATCGGTAGAAACCAAGACTTTAAAAACTTGATATATTTTTTTTAAAATGACATTTAAACGCAATGGAACGCTACGCATCTCTAAAAACAATGATGAAATACCTCATGACATGGAGAAATTTGAAATCATAATGCTAAGCGAAGTTAGTCAATCACAAAGGGCAAATATTGTATGAGACCACGGCTATAAGGGTAAACACCAAGATGAGGGCAAACTCAAGCTTTCAGATCATGCAGCCTGCTAAGTCTGCCAAGACTTGCCAGAGAGGCTGACTGGTGCCCCTGAGCCATACACCATTCTCTCTCTATATGCAAGCACTTGAAAACCACTTTGACGGGGGGCCTCACTTACAATGGGATCAGACAGTCAAGACTGGGAGATTGGAAGATGACCGTTTGTGGCTGTCATGAAAAAAATGTGATGAAGTGCCCCCAAACGAGCAGATCAATACTTATGGGAAAATCATGTCAAGATTGGGAAAGTGGAGCATTCCAATCTTGGAACAGACAAGCGTATTTCTGTTGGTAGAAAAAAGGGGAGGATCAAACTTCAAGTGGAGGGCAAAGCTGACCAGCAATACTTTCATGGACTCCAAAGGCAGAGTATGGCCAGTAGTATGCTCCCAATCGGGCCCTTGTTTCTGTACAGCCCCTGGGGACCTAGACCACGTGCCACAGAATGCTGGGACATTGAATCCTGGATCTTAGAGGTGCACAGCACAACCACTCCAAAGGACCTGCCAGAGATGGGATGTGGAAGCCTCACTGGATAAACTGGGCTCTACTTCAAGCACACCTGCTGCCTGATGACTTAAGGCCGAAACTACATGGTATGTGAAGAAGCAGAAGCAAAGGGCAGATATTTCAAGAGCATTGAACCATCAGTAAGTAGATTAATATTTACATTCCCCTCAGTGCCCTACTTGCTGCATTAACATATTATCCTGGCAGACTTGGGTCAAATATATATATTTGGCATCACCGCTCTCCGGCGGTGGGAGTAGGAGGCCCAGCCCCACTGCTGGAATTGAACCTCCGTCCCAGTGGGCCGCAGTCCCGCGCACAACCACTACGCCACCGGGGCGCAGCCCCCTGGGTCAAATATTGTCAGTGAAAATTATTTTAAGTTTTGCCTGACCACCAACTCCCCTTGTTCGTGTAAAGAGTGTCCAGTCACTCTTAAGGATTTAGACTGTCTGAGTCATTCATGACCCATGTATTTCAATTGGAGCCGGTCTGCACTTGTTTGCTCTCCTTTTCCCAAATATGTTTAAAATGCATTACCATGGACTAAATCAATGGTTAGCAACAGAAGGGCCTCATGAACCAGGGTGATGACCAACAAGGTTCTCTAGCACAAAATAATCAAGATGTCACTGAGGTGAACCAGAGGCAGACACGAAACATGTACTCTGGACTGGATTTGGGCCTCACACTTAATACGTGCACTAATCCAAGAACAATTAGTTCTTATGACAAGGCCCTACTCAATACTCACCCTCATGAAGGAGACACGGACGAGATGGGTGCTACAGCAAAGTAAGGCAAAGAAGTCATGCAGTTCCTAGCATTCAGAAAAGATTAATGTGAAAAAAATCTGTCTGGAATAGTTGAAACCTTGTCATTTTATCTCAATTGGGAGACACTTTGAGCTTGATCTGGTTTTTAATATTTGCTTAATATTTTAAATATTAAATTTAATATCTCTCCCCTTCAAATTGTGCTTTATCTCTTGTCTTCTGTTATGCTTGGTAGTTTTCTTGACTGTCACGTATTTTTCTAAGTGTGTTGGGTTTTTTGCTTTGTGCATAAGAAACCCAGGATGGGTGGCTCTACAGAGACAATGACTTGATTTAGAGTTCTTAGGAGGTAGGGCAGGGAAGGGTGGGGGTGGGGAGCAGGTTAACAGGGAGTACAAGAAGAAGGAAGAAAATGTTTTAAAAACTGTGGTAGAGGGGCTGAGCCCCGGTGGTGTAAGTGGTTGAGTGCGGGACTGTGGCACACGGGCTTGGCGGTTCAAATCCTGCGGCAGCTCTCAGGAGCAGCGCTGGGGAGCTCCCAGGACCACCAGAGGGCAGTGATGCACACCCCGCCCCCCTGAAAAAAAAAAAAACCTGTGGTAGAGATTATACAACACTACTTGGTATGACTGAACTATTCAATGGTGTGTTGTCTGGATTGTGTTCTAATAAAATGGTTTGGGAAAAAAATTTTTAATTACAATGACACACTAAGTAGCATGAGGGGTGAGGAGAACAGAGATCTCCCAGCATAGTTTCATTTATCTGTACAGAAGTGGCCAACTGGAAAGGCAAACTTGGCAGACTGGGAACCACTCTTCTGAGACTCGGCCATGACACCAAAGACGTCCCACAGCCACAGTGTCCGTTCCGACTTCCGGTTACACTGCACAGGATGTCTGAGACGGCACATCTTTCGGGGAGCAGATGGCCTCTTCTTTTTCCTGAGGAGTGGCTAGTGGGTTTGAGCTACAGATGGGGCTGTTAGTGGACCAAGACCTAACCCACCATGCCACCTTAGTTCAGGAATTCAAGAAAGGGCAGACTCCAGCCACTGATGGTATAGTTTCTTCTCAACCACTTTTCCTGCTCTCACCCATTACCCAGGCCCTCCAGGGTAAGCCCCACCAAGTTGCCCAAGGGACACTATGAAAAGGACAGAGGTCTCACAAAATCCTTAGACGCATTCCAACACACTCCAATAATCTTCCACGGCCAAGAAGGCCCTCCATCACGCGGGCTGTTGATTGCTTGCTGGCCAACTCTCCTCCCAGCCACTCTCCCCTTCTTCACTCAGTGCCAGACTCACTAGCTGCTTTGCTGTTTCATAAAGCATGCCCTGCCTCTGGGCCTTGGAGCAAACTTTCTAAGCCCACAAGCCCTCTTTCCCCCCACCCTCTCCCAGCTAAAGCCAGTGACTGGATCACTAACTCAGAGCTTTGTTTCAAAAGGAGAAAGGTCTTTCCTGATGACGCTGTATAACTGGCGCATCCTTCTTCACTTCGTCCAATGACCTGACTCTCTTTATTGTCATCTCCCCCTTTTAAAATCCTAACATGGCTGATGATTAACTGTTTGCCGATACCAGGACATGTGCTCTTGGAAAGCCAGCTTCTGGTGGTGGGATTTTGGTTCTGACATTTTGTTTTGTTCTGCTCCTGCTACATCTTCCCTTCAGGACTAAGGTGCACCCGGCCCAAACCAGGATATGTTCCATCGTCTCATTTGCATGTGGAAGCTGAACATTGAATAAGGAAGATCAAAGAAGAATAGATGCATTTCAATGTGATGCTTGAGAAGAATATGAAAAGTACCATGGGCTGATAAATGGAAAAATGGATCTATCTTGAAAGACGTAGGACAAGAATGCTCCTTAGAGGCAAGGATGGCAAAACTTGGTTGGACATCCTTCGGATGTGTTGACTGGAGAGACCAGTCCCTGGTTAAGGATAACATTCACGTAAGGGAGGGGCAGTGGAACAGAGGAAGAGCCTCAAGGAGATGGACTGAGACCTTGACTACCACAAGGGGATGCGGCCCAGGAACAATCATGGGGATGGTGCAGGGCAGGGTAGTGTCTTCTGTTGTGCATATGAAGGTCACAAGGAGTTGGAACCACTCAGGGGCACCATAACTGAGCAGACTAATGACTGCAATGCAACAGGCCTTCAAATACGGAATGAACAAGTGCATGATCTCTACAGTTGTCTCAAAGAAGTGACGGAGGAGCCACTCCTTCACTTTTTCAAGGAACTAGTTAATTTTATTTTAATAGCTCAAAATATATTGTACAGTTAGTTAGCTTCTATCTTGTTGTTGTTGTTGAATGCTATCAAGTCAGTTCTGGCTCGTAATGACCACCAGAAGAGGAAACACTACTCGATCCTGTTCCATCCTCCCAGCTGCTCTTATGTTTGAATGCCGTGTGGCAGCTACTGTGCCCCTCCATCGCATCAAGGGCTTTCCTTTTTCACTGCCCCTCTACTTTACCTAGCATGATGTCCTTCTCCAGGGACTGGTCTCTCCTGACAAGTCCAAAGCATGTAAAATGAAGTCTGCCCATCCACGCCTCTAAGAAGTCCTGTGGCCATATCTCTTCTGAGATGTCTATCTCTGGTTTGGGGCAGGCTGTGGTACTTTCAATACTGTTCTCCAATAACATAGTTCAAATGCATCCCAAAGGGCTCAGACCCAACAGAATATGCAAACTTTAGAAAAATGTCATTGGTATTACAGGAAGGAAACTCTTGCTGGGGCTCATCCAACAACAGCTATAGCAGAACATTGACAGGGAGCTGCCAGAGGTTCAAGCTGGTTTGAGAAGAGAATGTTGAACAAGTGATATGTGTGTGTATACATATACATATATGTATATACATATGTACGTGTGTGTGTGTGTGTGTGTGTGTATATAACTGCTGCTGTCGGGTGGACCTTGGCTGAAAGCGGGGAACACCAGAAAGATATTTACTGGTGTTTCAACGACTCTGTGGAACATAAACTATGGACAGCTTTGACAAACGGGGATTCCAGAATATTTTATTGTGCTCATGTGGAATCTATGGGTGAAGAGGCAGTTGGAGGAACAGAGTAATTTAAAAGTAGGAAATGTGTGTGTGTCAGGGTTGTAGCCTCTCACCATCATATATATTATCCAAACCCAAAGTCACTGCCTTCAAGTCCGTGCTGACTCACAGTGACCCGCTGTGGTTTTCGGAGACTGTCACTGTCTGTGGGAGTAGAAAGCGCAGCCTTTGTCCTGTGCCGCCGACGGTGGTTCCGAACTACTGACCATGCTAAGCATAGCCCATCTCATACCACTATACTACCAAGGCTTCTATCGTGTGTGTGTGTGTGTGTGTGTGTGTAAACATAAATATTACCCTTGTGTGAGTCTGGGTAGACTAGAGAAACAAATTTTAAACACTCTTATGTATATAAGGGAGAGGTCTATATACAAGAGCAATTGAACATTGAGAAAAACACCCGAGCCAAGTCCAGATTAAGTCTGTAAGCCCAATATGAGTCCATATATCCCTCAGCAATCTGCAAAGTCCTCTCCAGACCCACAAAACACATGCAATGATGTTGAATGCAGGACGATGACAGACCAATGGGTGCAAAGTCAGTGCTGGTAAAAGCAGTTTATCACTGGTAGAGGCTTCTACAGTGGCTTCTCTAGATCCAGGTTTCTGGCCACATCAGGGTAGGTCCCTGCGACTTCTCTTCAGGGACTTCTCTTCAGCCTTGTTGGTAGAGTCTCTAAGGGAGCCTTATTAACTAGTGTCTCCAAGGAAGTTAACTGAGAGAGACAGTCTCTGCCTCCAAAAAGGAATTACCATATTTCCTAGAATTTTCAGGAGAAAGCCATGCCCATACAGAGGTCTCAGGGGCTATCTCCAGATTGACAGGCTAGATTCCACCCCTGCACTTACTCCTCAAACTGACACCAGCTTAGGTGACTGTCACAATCCTAAAGTGTATAAAATAAAATAAAAAGTTATTCTAATAATAATCCTGAACTATTTTATTCTCAAGTAAATTAGTCTTGCAAAAATTGATATATGTCCTTTCAGAAGTGCTTAATATTCATATTTGTTATGCAAAATAGGTTTATTCTCCTACCTGCAAAATCCGTTCAAATTTCTTAGTTTGCACACTATACCATGTTAATACACTTAAAACTTTTTTTTTTTGTGGGCATCACTGTCCCCTGATGGGAGTAGGAGACCCAGCCTTGCTCCTGGAGAGTTGCTGCTGGGTTTGAACCGCCAACCCTGTGGGCCGCAGTCCTGCACTCAACCACTACACCACTGGGGCTCAGCCCAAAACTACTTTATTTTTTATGGTGGTTCCAACTGTGTATCTTGCAGGCACAATGAATCAGGCCCTGGATGATGGAGATGATTGAATGCTTTGACACGAGTCAGAAGGTTAGTGATTCAAACCCACCCAGAGCCACCTTGGAACACAGGCCTGGCAATCTGCTTCCAAAAGGTGCTGGCCTTGAAAGCCCTGTGGTGTGGTTCTCTTCTGGACATGGGTTAGTCATGTGTATGCATCAGGAATAGGCATGGTGAACCACAGAATGCCATCCCCTGTTAATGGAGGGGGGTCGAACATTTTTCATTTTAAAAATAAATAAATAGAAAACCTCAGGTTTCCAAATTTATCTTCTGAACGAAGATGCTTGGAGCACGTCCTGAAACTGATGCAGCTGCATGGAGGAGGAGGAAGGCATGGATACCCCACCGCCCAAGGGGACCCAAGCCCCATGAACTGGCCCGATCAAATGGCCCTTCCCTCTTCTGTTCCTCCCAACTCAGCAAGCAGATTTTCATTGCTGCACTGCAGGTATGCTAGCGACCACGGTGCCTTTCTCTGTCTTCTGGTCCCTTTTCCCCTTCTGAGAGATGGACTGGCTCAACCCAGTACTAAACACATAGACCGAAGAAGCACGCCCCCCTCCTTCCTTCACGCATTCTGCGAAAATACACATGAAGGGTCCTCCTGAGACCCTCTGATGGCCAACTGTATTTCCTGAGCTGCCTTCATGAGTTATGTGGCTCCTTCTCCCCCTCTTCCGTCCTAGCAGTGATCCCGAAACAGGACGCTGCTCATAAATCTCATCCCTCAGCTTACCTACCACCCACTGACAAGCCTGTTTTTACAAGCTGCCATTGCTCAGGCTACCCTAACATAAGGCCCCACTGGAAAAGCACAGGGATGCCTGGTGGTGTCACGGGTTAAGCAATGGGCAATTAGCCACCAGTTGAACGCCACCAACTATTCACTCCTGTACAGATTTACGGTCTTGGAGCACATTCCCATTATCCTTGCAGAACACGGCGAGTCAGAATGAGGTCACGAGGTTGTCTCAACTATGTATCACAGCGTGCTACTGCGTCTTCCTCCTCTCCTGATGCCATCCATATTCCTTGTCAAGCAGCTCACTGTCTCAGACTACCTGCTCGGGGGTTGCTGCGTCGATTCTGACACACGGAGACCCAACAGACTGAGACACTGTACAACACAGCGAAACGCCGCTCAGCCCTGGGCCAGGCTCACAACTGTTTTCGGCTCCAACCCACTGTTGCAGACACTGAGTTGGGTCCTATTCAGGGTCCTCCTCTTTTTCAATAGCCCTCGACTTGACTAAACATCACGTCCTTATCCAAGAATGGATTTCTCCTGATGATGTGTACTAAGTACGTGAGTCGAACTCTCTCCCTCCTGACTGCTGAGGAGCTTTCTGGATGGGCATCTTTCAAAACAATTGTTCCTTTTTGGGCAGCCTGTGGTATTTTCCAACTTCTTCACCAGAACCCTAATTCATCAATTGTTCTTCCATCTTCTCTATTCAGTGTCCAACTTTCACATGCTCATAGACGACACTGAATAAATAGCTTCAAAGGACACAGTCCTGACACTTTTCCATATTTTAAACTATGCATCATCCCTTGGTTTTTTTGTTTTTGTTTTTGTTTTTAATAACTATCCCTAGGTCAGTGCTCGGGTCTCATGTAAACACAATTAAGTGTTCGGGACTTCTCATCCTTTCCAATGTTAACCATAATTTGTTGGGATCTGCATAGTCAATGAAACATGGGTAAATGTATTTCTGGTATTCTCTGCTTTCAGTCAAAGTCCATCTAACAGCAGCGGAGACACACCTGCTTCTATGTCTTCCTCTGAATATGACTTGAACTTCCAATAGGTCCCTATTGATGTACTGTCCCAATGTCCTTAAAATTATTCATAGCTTAACTTTACTTGCTGTTGTTGTTGTCGTTGCTGAGTGCCAGAGTCAGTTCCAATTCATAGCCACCTTATGCCCAACAGAACAAAACGCTGCACATTCCAACAAGTCCTGCACCATCCTCACGCTTGTTCCTATGTCGCAGTCCATTAATGCAGCCATTGTGTCAATCCCTCTACTTTACAAAACTTGGCCTCCTTCTCCAGGGCCTGGTATCTCCTGATATTATGCCCAAAGTGCGTAAAAAGAAATATGGCTATCTGTGGTGGCCATGTACCTATGTCAATTTCATGATTGAGCTGTAAGGGTGGACTCTAGACTGTTTATCTGGAGATAGCCCATGAGGCCTCTGTGTGAGCGTGACTTTCTCCTGAGAATTCTGGGAAGTCTCATGGTATTTCCCAATTGGTGCAAAGGGACTTGACTAAGCCTCCAAGACGACGAACCACTGACAAGACAAGACAAGATGGCAGCATCCGAGGAACTGGAAGAGCCGGAGAGAAGCCACATGGCCTTACCCTGATGGAACCAGACCTCTCCTCTGAAGCTGGAAAGCCATGTGGAGACCCCTGCCAGCCCTGAGATGCTTCTACCACCACTGGATGCTGTTGATGAACTGTGAGTCTTGAAAGTGAGGAGTTATGGGGAGACCCCTGCCAGCGCCAGGATGCTTCAACTACACATGCTTCGTGAGTCAGAAGGAGACTTTATAGACTTTATAGGTATGGGACATATGGGCTAATGTTGGATTTATGATCTTGGACTGGTCTGGGTTGGGATGTCTTCTCAATGTTCTATTCCTCTTGTATAAAAAGCTGTCCCTTACATCCATATGCCTATGAATTTGCTTCTCTAGTCTACCCAGACTAATACACTATCCTTGCCTCTAAGGAGCATTTTACCCCTTATTCTTCTAATATCCATCACTTTGTCCTTTTAGCAGTTCATGGTACTTCTTCTCCAGCACCACAATTCAAATGCATGGATTCTTTTTAGAGTCAACCTTATTCGGTGTCCAATTTTCACATGCATGTCATGCGATAAAGACTCTCCCCACCCTGCTCCACCCCCACCTCCTTACCAGACCCATACTGGGAAAGGTTATTTGATGCGAGTTAGAAACTTTGTCTAGAAGAGCCACATTAAGCAATTCGCTGCCTCTGCTTTCTCCACTTGGATTTTTTATTTTTTATTTTTAGGCATCACTGCCCTGGTGGTGGGAGTAGGAGGCTCAGCCTTTGCTCCTGTAAGCGGGAATTGAACCTCCGTCCCAGCGCGTCGCAGTCCCGCGCACAACCACTACGCCACCGGGGCTCAGCCCTCCACTTGGGTTTTTATAGCCATCACAAACCTACACAAATGAGAACCACCCCTCTCGTGAGAATGGTATTGCTGCTGTTATACATTGAATTGTGTCCCTGCAAAACGTGTTGTAGATACTAAACTCTATGCCTATAGCTGGGAACGGGCTGTCTTTGTTCTGTTAAGGAAGCAGGATTTGTGTATTTTGCGCCTACTTTTTTGAGTCAATCTCTTTTGAGATGTCTGGCGAGGTAACATACAGTTGGTTCCAAATCAAACAACTGAGCACTGCCATGGGCAATTTTTTGCCCAACAGGATAAAAGGCCAATTTTTATTCCCCAGCTTGAAAGGAAGCTGCACAAGAAACTGGGGAAATTGGGATCAGAATGGTAAGAACTTATGTGCCCCAAACAAAAGACTCCAAACCCCCTACCATCAGGTTGGCTGTGACTCAGAGAGACCCTGCAGCACCGAGGAGAACTGCCCCTTGGGGCTTTCAAGACGGCACTGCTCTGTGAGATTAGCTTCACACTCCTGCAAGCAGCCGGTGGTTTCAAATCCTAAACACCTACGGCTATTCTGTCAACTGCAACTTATATATGGCTATATATGTATTTGTGATTATGTATACATACACACACATAAATGATATTTTCAAGGGCTGCTCCCAAACATGAGGCTCATTTGGTTTTTTGATGTGAGGGGGGATAGTACTTTTTGAGTTCTTTGTACGTCAAGCTTTCTCTTTAGGGGTTTTGAAAGGATTGCAGACAGGGTGCAACAAAAAAGGACTGATTTGTGGCAAACGGGAGAACTGGTTTTGCCACCACCACAATGTACCTGTTCATGCAGCCATCTCAGTGGGCCAGTTTGGGGCAATAAACAGCATGCCTCTCTTGCCCTACACACAGGACCTCGCTCAGTGGGACTTGTTTTTGTTTCCTCAAATGACGAGGGACATGATAGGACTGTGATTTTTTTTTAAATCATTTTATTGGGGGCTCGTACATCGTTTTTCACAATACATAAGTAAGCATACTGTGTCAAGCACCCTCACATGCCCACTTCTATAATCGTTCTCCAATTGTCCGCCTTTTCCCTTAAGCCCCTACTATCGGCTTTTCCATCTCTTCCCCTCTTCCCCTACTCTCTCCTCCCCACCAACCCTCAATACTTTATACATTGTTATTGTTCTGTCATATCGTACACTGCCCGACCTCTCCCCCAACCCACTCCTTTGATGCCTGTCCTTCAAATAGGAGCTTGTGTGTATATCTTTGCCATAGGTTCCATCTCTCTACTCCACCTTTTCTCTACCCTTCCAGCATCTCCAATCTAACCATTGGCCCAAAGGGGCCCATCCAACTTGGTTTCCCCATATCTCCAGCTCCCCTCTATGCTAGTGTGACTTCTCCAGTCCATCTGGATTTGTAAGGTAGAGTTGGGGCCATGATGGTTGTGGGGGGGGGGGCGCGGGGAGGACTAGTAAGGCTTCAGGAACTAGAAGGAACTTGTATGCATCATCACTGCCTGGCTGCCCCTTGACTGGTCTGTCTCCTCCCCATGACTCCCCTGTAAAGGGACAACCAATTACCCATCAGTGGGCCTTAGGTCCCCACCCTGCTCTCCCCCTTCTTTGTAATGATGTGATTGTTGAAGAACAGTGATTTTATAATGTAGGAGAGGCAGAGAAAAAAATGAGGGAGGTGCTGTCAGTCACCTGAACAAAAGAGTTGGAGAAATATTTCCAAGTATGGGACCACAGATTTGACAAATGTATTAGGTGTAATGGAGAATACTTTGAAGGTGATAAGGTTGTCTTATTTTTTTCCTTTTTAAAAAACCATTTTACTGGGGGTTCATACACCTCTTTTTTTCACATTATAAATCATTTTATTGGGGGCTCATACAACTCCCATCACGATCCATACAGACATCAATTGTACGCAGACCACATTTGCACACTTGCTGCCATCATCATTCTCAAAACATCCTCCCTCCACTTAGGCCCCCAGTACCAGCTCCCCCTATTTCACTTCTCTCCCTCCTCCCCCTCCCCCATGAACCCTTAATAATTTACAAATTGTTATTACCCTTCCATATTACTTTCCAATGTGTTCCTTCAGTCACTTTCCCGTTGTCTGTACACCAGAGAGGAGGCTATAATGTAGCTCCCTGATATCGGTACCCCCTTTCTATTCTACCATCCCTCCACCCTCCCAGTATCACCAACTCCCACTACTAGTCCTGAGTGATCATCCACCTTAAATTCCCCATGTTTCTGCCTCCAGTGTACATCCCCTGGTCTAGCTGGATTTGTCTGGTAAAATTGGGATCGTGATAGTGGGTGGGAGGAAGCATTTGAGAACTAGAGGGAAGTTTTATTCATTGTTACTACACTGCACCTTGACTGGCTCATCTCCTCCCTGCAACCCCTCTGCAAAAGGATGTCACTTGACTTATTGATGGGCTTTCAGTCCCCAATCTGCATTCCCGATAAGGTTGTTTTTAAAAAAAGGGTTTTTTTTAAAAAAAATATATAGCTTTGAAAAACAAAAACTGGGGCTTTTTGGTACCCTTTTCCTATAACTTATATATGATTTTACAGGCTATAGCAGATAGCCTCCTTGTTGTCCCACTGACCAACAGCTGAGTTAGAACCACTGACCTTCCTGTTAGCAGTCCAATGCTTACCTATCAGAGTCATCAGGGAGGAGGGGAGGAAGCACCTTACACTGTAGCACACTGTATTCGGGGCATGTGCAAAATAATACACTGGTGGCACCACCAGGCAGATCATTCTTATTCCAAAGGAGCAGCTGAATTCTCAGATGATCAAGTCACCACCAATTACAGCAATTGTCACCTTGGAGATGTAGGAAGGAGAGCACTCCCACCTGGGAACACTTTCAAACCACCACACCCAAGCCCTGATTCAAAGCATGCCATGAGTTCTCCGGAAAAGAAACAAAGGGGGGCGGGGGAGGGTAAAAGCTTTCTGTGGTCCAAATGATGGCTCCCTGGTCCTTTTCACTGGTGGGTTTCAGGGAGCACAAAGAGAGAGAGAACAGAGCACCACTCGCTCCATGCTGTGAAAAGGGACCACTGTTCATGGATCACCTGAGTGGGCAGAAGTGGGGCTGGGGTACAAAGAGCTAAGCGGTGACAGATGGAAGAAGGCTGATGGGGAAGAAAGGGCTTTGGGCAGGAGAGGCACAGGCTAGTCCTTGGGAACTGCACTAGGGACCCTTGTGTTTGGCACAGTGGAGGGCCCTTCAGCGAGACGGTGGACACAGTGGCTGCAGGCATAAGGAGGAGTGTGGAGGGCGAGGGCTGGGCAGGGTTACTTCTGTTGTGTATGGGGCTGTGAGTCAGAACTGACTCGAGGGTCCCTTACATAAAGTGATCAGATGTCTATCAGATGTCTCGCTATTTAACAATTTAACCACGTCCCACGGCGTTTTAAAATTAAAATAAATATATTACAATACCATGTGCATTCTATGAACTTTTTTTTTTTTTTTGCATCACAGCCCTCTGGTGGTCGTGGGAGCTACCTCTATGAACATTTTTTTGTTTTTTTTGTTTTTTGGGGGGCATCACTGCCCTCAGGTGGTGGGAGTAGGAGGCCCAGCCTTTGCTCTGTGGAGCTGGAATCGAACCTCCATTCCAGTGGGCCACAGTCCTGTGCACAACCGCTACGCCACCGGGGCTCAGCCCCTCTATGAACATTTTTGTTGCTCCATTTAGACCAAATTTTAAATCAAGAACCCACCCCACCCCCCAGTCAATGGTGTCCCACTTAAAATCTGGTGACTTTGGGGGGGGGGGGCATCACTGCCTCTGGTGGGAGTGGGAGGCCTAGCTTTGCTCCTGGAGAGCTGCTGCTGGATTTGAACCACCAAGCCAGTGGGCCGCAGTCCCACACTCAACCACTACGCCACGGGGGCTCAGCCCAAAATCTGGTCACTTTACCCTCACAACAACATCAAGGGTTCCTGGAAGCTCAAAAGACTGACCTAACCGTGGGTGGCGGTGGGACGGAGTTGAAAGAGAGGCCTGGCTAGTTAACTTCCACAAAGATCAGAACCCAGGAAACTCAAAGGAGCAGTTCTGTTCCCTGACGTGAAGGGGAGTGGGGGGTGGGGGGGGGGGGGTAGGTGTCTTCGTTTTCTGAAAGGGCCAGCCTGCCAAGGGGGCCACCTAAATCACAAGAACTCAATAAAAATCAGTCTAATAATGGCGTCCATTGGCCATGTGTCCTTGCAAGGAACCATCGTGGATCACATACCTTTGACAAGGCAGGCAATATGCCAGGGACTTCCTTGGGCTACAGGACGACTTCCTGAGAGATAGATTAGAGCGAGCGCCCGGTGATAAAAACCCCATCCGGCTGGTGAGGAGCAAGGCATGAGAGCGTGCAGTGTGCCCGTGAGCCCCAGCACAACCGACGCCTCCTGTCGATGACACTGACACCTTAGCCCAGGGAGAGACGTGAGGGTGACCTTCCGGCCCTGCTGGCTACAAGGCTTGCCCCTACTTTACAGCAATTGGTCTGAAAGTGGCCCGTGGAGACAAATTGGTGGTAGGACATCCCTGTGACACAGTTCTGAGGACGGACTAGACGGGCTAACAAGAAGTCACCGCCTCAGCGTTTACAGGCCCTCGTCAGTTACAAAGCAGGAAAGGTCTGGGTGCTGTTACAAGGAATTGCAGGCCCCTTATAACCACCTCTCTCCACTAGCCACTCCCCTTCTCTCCAGGACACCAGTAACAACCACAGAAGCAGCTATTCCATCCCTCTTTAGCTGCTGGTTCTTTGTGACTCATGGGGGGAAAAATGTCCAGGGATTCGCAACATGCCTCTAAACCAGTGGTTCTCCACCTTCCTCGTGCCGCGGCCCTTTCACACAGTTCCTCATGTTGTGGTGAGCCCCAGCCATCAAATCATCTTCCCTGCTATTTCATCACTGTCATTTTGCTACTGTGATCAATCAGGTGACACTTGGAAAAGGGTCATTCGGACCCCAAAGGGGTCCCAACTCACTGGAGGAGAGCCGCTGCTAATCTAACAGACAAAGCCCCCTGCTGGCACTCAGGCTAGTTGACGGCTGCTATCGACAAAGGCCAGTAGATCAAACCCACCAGCCGCTCCCAGGGAGAGCGAGGGGGGTGTCTGCTCCGGTTCCTAGGATTTCCAATCCTCAAAACCCTGTGGCTCACGATGGATCGGAATGGACTCAGTGACGGTGATGTGGGGTTTGCGGTCCTTCACGCAATTTGCCATTTGGACGGAAGTGGGCAGTCACCATGACGTTTTGAGCATGCAAATGGGTGTTCGGTGGTACTTCCTCAGAAGTGGCTTCCTCTCCCTTGTCACAGTCTGTTCTTAATGGGGAAGCTCAGCGGAAACCCGTTCACCTGGAGCGACCCTGCTGACCACCGATGAAGCCTCCGCGTCGCAGCAAGAGGGGCGCGACAGCAGATGGACAAAGTGACAGACACGTGCTGGGGTCAAAGTGAACCTGAGGCTATGACGCAGCGGAGGCTGGGTCCCTCTGGATCCAGTCAAGAGAGAGAACTCACACGATAATTACTAACCTGTGATCCGGGAACATCTTTTGTTGCTGGTTGTCATCAAGTTAGCGGCCGACTCGTGGCACAGTGGAAGGCACAGCCCCCCATCCTGTGTCATCCCCAGGATAAGTTGGGGGAGTAGCCCACTGTGATCCACAAGGGTCACCGGGCTGGTTTCCAGAAATACACCACCAGGTTTTTCCTCCTCGTCTTTTTTTTTTTTTTTTTTTTTTGTGGTTTTTGGGGTATCACTGCTCTCCAGTGGTGGAAGTAGGAGGCCCAGCCCCACTGCTGGAATTGAACCTCCATCCCAGTGGGCCACAGTCCCGCGCACAACCACTACGCCACCGGGGCTCAGCCCTCCTCCTCGTCTTCTTAGTCGGCAAGCTCTCTCTGGAAACCCATTCGACGTCATGGCAGCACGTCTTCCGTGACAGGCAGGAAATGTATTGTCTGAGAACTGAACCTGGGACTTTCTCAAAGGTCAGTGAGAGTCCTACCAACAATGGTAAATATAAAGTCTATCTACCCAGAGACGATGAGGGTACCCAAGAAAGAGCAAATCTGAAGAGGCACCTCAACCCAAGGCCTGGTGCAGGCTGAGAAGGAAAAGTCACAGGTGCAGCTCACTGGCTGGTGATGTTCACAGAACTGGCCTGCAGTCGCTAAGCAGGGGGAAATAGCCCTCGGGCTACAGGGGGATTCCAGGCTGACAGGCAGGTGTGCAGAGCCAGGTGGGTGCCTCTGTGGGCTTCAGCCTCGATATGCCATTGTTCTTCCTAGGAGGAAAGCACTGAGGCGGTCAGGGGCCCGACTTAAAGGTCAGGTCACCAAGGGACGACACTCTTGGGCAGTTTGCTGCACCCACTGTCACACTCGCAGACTGCTGCAGGAGCAAGGAAAGAAACACTGCACCCGCTGGAACCAGAAAGGACCGCTCCCTAGCTCCCGAAGCATCCCTACAGCGCCCTCTGCTGTCACTGTGCTCCAAGTACAGGAGAAATGCCTGAGGACCCATCCATTGGAGTAGAGGCAGGTACTGAAGGGTGAACGAGGGGCAGAAAGACCCTAATTTAAAACCTGCACAGAATTAAAAAAGCAAAGTTGGCGGGGCACAGACCAGAAATGGCTTCATAAGCCACTACATTTTTAGATAGACACTGTTCGAGCTGTGAGATTTCGAAAGGTTGGCGGATTGCACCCGCCAGTCACTGCTCAGGAGAAAGCTGGAGCAGTCGGCTTCTATGAGCTTGCATTTTGTGGGGGAGGGTTGGTGTGGGTCCTGGAAAAGAGAGGAAACTCATTTCAAATGGAGAGACTGGTCCTATTAACTACCATGCGGTCTTTGGCAAACCACATAACCTTTTTAAGCCCCTAAGGGAAATATTCACAACTGTAGCTTATAAAAAAAAAGCCCTGACCAAGGGCTCAAGTGGAAAATGTTTGGAAATGAATGTGGCAACATGTGCGTAAATGTGCTTGATACATATGATGTACAGAATGTTATAATAGCTGTAAGAGTCCCCCCAAAATTATTTTTAAAAATCATTGGGAAAAAAATTATTTAAAAAAAAAAAAAAAAGTCCTGAGGGTTTAAGGCAGGGGTCAACTTGAAACCGAAGAGCCAATCCTTTCTCTCTTAACAACTTTAAAATCACTCAAGAGCCTTAAGTATGGTTTCCAAACAAAGGAAATCACCGTGATCTGAAATAATGACCTTCAAATGTTTTCAATGTTACTTCAGAGCCCCACGTTCACACTGAAAGAGCCGCACTGGATTAAAGGAAACAATGGATGGTGTGAATGAGCTCTGAAAACGCTTTAGAGCAGGGGTCCTCACACTACAGCCCAGCGGGCCACATGCGGCCCTCGGAGACTATTTATCTGGCCCTCCAGGTGTTTTTGCCACAGCCGCCTTCCAGCTTAGCAGCCGACTCATCCAGGACCCACAGTGAATTGTTCATAGTTGTTTTTTTTAAACTATAGTCCGTCTCTCCAACAGTCTGAGGGACAGTGAACTGGCCTCCTGTTTTAAAAGTTTGAGGACCCCTGCTTTACAGCAACCTCTGTGTCACAGCTAGAATTCAAATTCCAGGAGAAGCTTCAAGCAGACTAACCCAGGACACCAAGCCTACTTGCTTCCTACCCCAGCCGTCAGTTTTCCTCCACTTCCCCTCCAGGTCCTAGGAGGCATTTTTTTTACCTTTCCCTGATTCTTTGCTGACTGGGGCAAAGACGGGATCATCATGGGGAGAGTAGAACAATCATTGGTAAAAAAAATTTTTTTAGCTAGCCTAATGGTTAATATCAGGCTTTTATTTCCTTACAAAGATTTATGAAGTATTTGCTTTCACTACATGGTTATTCAAACTAATCCTGACATGGGCTCTAAATTCTAGCTTAGTCTAATGTTTCAAAAGGAAGTATGAAATAAAAATTTTATAGATATTAATTCAGAGTGGCAGCTACCACTGTATAAGACAAACAGATTCTAATTACAACGACCAAAGGGCTTTGTGATAGAAAGGCTCTGACCACCACCTGAAACTGAGCCTCAGAAATCACAGGGGCCCACAGTCAGCAGAACAGGAAGTGTTTCCCCATTCTGACAGTTATTCACAATTTGCCAGGAGGATTAGGGACACCGGAGTTTGCATTCCACAGGCCCTGCTGCGAGCAGCTGATATTGACTTGCAATGACTCCAGGTGACAGACTACAAGAGCCCCTGGTGGTTTTCTGGGCTGAAATCTTTATGAAAGCAGAGGCTGAGTTTGAACTGCCAACCATTTGGTAGATAGATGATTGATGGATAGATTTCCGAGGCCGTACATCTTTATGGGAGTTGAGAGCCTTCTCTTTCCCCCAAGGACCGGGTGGTAAGTTTAAACCCCCGCCTTGCTGTAAGACAGCTTACCTGACAATGCCACCAGGCTTCTTCACCTGAGGACGGGATCTTTACTCAGTCCCCAATGTTCGCCAGTGGGGAAAATGAGTGTTGTGGTGCTGACAGAGGACCTAAAATGAGAACCGCTGTGCCTGAGAACCACTGACTGTTTGCTGGACTTGGCAGCGCCTCGGCTTGGCACCTGCCCGGGGCTCCCCATACTGAAATGCCTTCACACATCTACCCATGGAGGGAAACTGGCTCTGACGGAGGTAAACCCTTGTGACAGTCTAACCGAGGCAGGCACCAATGCCGCCCCTGGGGATTAGCCACCTCTTTGATTTTCAAATCAGTCCATTTTATAAGTTGTCCTTTTCCTGCTACCATCTGACTCTGCACCACTTCCCCACCCTTTCTGGTTTCCACGCCGGCTGGCTTCCACATCGCTGGCTTCCACATCCCAATGTAGAGAGACCCAGCAAAGCTCACACTGAAACAGGCCACAGGAGGGCACTGGGTACTTACTGGGCTGTGGTCTAGAAGGTCAGAGGTTTGAAGCCACCAGCACACTCCAAGGGAGACCAATGGGGCCTTCTACTCTCCGAAAGAGCTAGAGCCTCAGAAGCTCACAGGGGCAGTTAGGGCTGTCTGGCAGTGAAAGGGTCACTCTGAGTCAGCCCTGACTGGACGGAGGTGAACATTTTGAAATAGGTACAAAGCATCGAGAGTGTCTTTGTGAAGGTCTCCTACAGAGGACCATGGCTGAAGCCTCAGCACTTCATGCCAGAATCGTGCACTTCTAATGAGAGGCAACGCTTATCTGGCATTAAACACGTCGGGTCTGATGTCGCTCAAGTGAATCAGAGACATCCATAAATCACAGGTGCATGAGTGGTTTTGTACTTGCACTTAATTTTGCTCTGACCTTAGAATAATCATTTCATATGACATGGCCCTGCTTGATGCTCTCAACTTCATAGATCACTGAAGAGCGGAGAACTACAGCAAAGTGTGCTGAAGACATGAGGCAGTGCCTGGCTGTCTGAAAGAATAGAGTCTGGAGTCTTACAGGCTTGTTTTCACACAAACAGCCACCTATGTCAGGCATTGACCAGGATCACAGGGCAAAGCACACCAGCCTGTGTGATGCCACGATTATAAATAATACAATCTAAACATAAAAGAGAGAGTGGTATTAAAGCTGAAACTGTGAACTCCTGGTTTGCAGGAGGTTATGGGTGTCCAACATCCATTTCCAAGGTCCAAACATGGATTTTGTGAATCCTCTGCAATTACAGTTGAAGGACGTGAATTGCCCTGTTATCAGAGAGCACTGTAATGTCAATTCTGACAGATATAATCAGGCCAAAATTTGACATCTTACCATTTGATCTCCTTTCAGACCAAGGTTAAAGTCGGTTCAGTTAAAAAACAAGAAGTAAATGGGGAAGCGCACTGGATTAAGCCCCAGGAGGATCCCCTCCCTCTCCCCTTAAGCAAGGGGTGTGGGTACCCTTGCTCACAGGCAAGTGAATAGTTGTAGATGCAGTTAGGTTATCCTCAGATCTTCCTTAGGATGCACTTTAATTTGTTTTAGTTTTTAATTGCTTGGTTTTCAAGTGAGGCTTGAAATCTGTTTGACCGTGTTATTCTTGTTATTTTTAGTTACTGTTCTCAGTTTTTTAAAAACGTTTTTCTGTCTAGAGAGTTCAGGACAGGTAAATCTATAGAGACAGCAATTGGATTCAGGGCTCCTTGGGGGCACAGCAGAGGAGATTGTGAGGGAGGGAAGTGGGGTGTTAATGACAATGAGTGCAAGATTGAAGAAAATACGCTAAAAGTGATTGTGGTGATGATCACACAGCTCTTCTTTTTAAACTTTTATAAATCACTTTATGGGGGGCGTGTCTTAGAGCTCTTAAAACAATCTACGCATCCATATCATCAAGCACCTTGTACGCTCTTCTTGATGTGAAGGAACTAGTGAATCGTCTGATAAACGGATTAGATGCCAATAAAACTGTTGTGGGAAAAAAAAAAAGACCCCAAACAACTTCAGGTCCGGTGACAGAAGGAAGCTACGAAATGTCTGCAACTAATTTTTCCTTGCCTTTTCCCATCTGTATTGGTAAACCGTAACCTCACAGGGTGCTGCGAAAGGCCATAAATCATGCTTCTAAAGGAGCCGGCCCAGAGTCTGCTGGGCGTGCTCATTGGGTGTTAGCCTGCCATTGTTCCAGGGGCTGCTGACCTGAGCAGAGAGCCTCTGCATACCTCCCACACTCTCCTCGCCCCAGCTCCCCACAGCCTTGAACGGACTGACAGGTCTTTGAAAACAGGGCAGCTGGTGATGCTTCCTGGCAGCTGGGCCACCATCACCATCCCAACCACCCCTGGAAGATCTTCTCTCCAGCTGTAACTTCCACTGCTTTCTCAAAAACCTTACGTTGGGAAGAGACGCTCAAAACATGATGACCAAACATGTGGAGAGGCAGTAAACACATTAGAATACTTGGGGTCCACCAGGGTTTATAAAGGACAACCTGGCCTGTAGTTGTTTAAAAGCTGTTGGGACTTGAACGGATGCCAGTGAGAGTGTGTGTGTGGCGGTGGGGAGGAATCAACGTGACAGGGAGTGGGAAACATAGGAATGCAGTCTCAGTTTCCCAAAGATGGGATACCTTGGATGGCCTGTCTGAATTTAGAGTGGTGTCCCAGGTCTTATTTCCAGGGAATGGTAAGCTACCTTTCACAGCATTCCTTTCAGCCCCCTGGAAGTATTCAAGCATTGTCACGTGAGGGCAAATGTTGTGATGAAACCCAAAGCCTTGTGCCACACTGGGGAAAGTGCCACCTTGAAGGTGAACAACCTTTGGACTTTTACAAAATCCCAAGAAATTGACTTTGAAAACAAAAACCAGACCTCTCTCTATGCTGCACACTGATCAAGGCGGGCACCTCTCTCCTCCCCACCCTCCCTCCCTGTTTGGGTAGGAAAAGGAATGGTGGAGGGATGGAAGCCCACGCGTGGCCTCAGAGCATCTACCTTCCTGTAACTGTGGAGCAGCTGAATCAACTAGTGCTCAAACCTCCGCCTGGGAAGGATCCCCCCTGCAGAGCGACCCTGGGCCAGAAGCAGGCTCTCCGGGGGAGGGGGGCCCCCTGCCTCCCAGTAACCTGAGCACACTTCTGCAGGGCGAGTCATCAAAATCCAAACCAAGAGCATCCCCAGGCAAACTCCGAGGAGACCCTGTTTTCTTTTAATTAAAAAAAAATTTAGAGGTCACCCTTCCGCTTTGTTTACCACTAATGAGTCCAGCAGCCCCCATTGATCACCCCTGGAGATTCTTTTACACTTTGATGTGAAAAGAGTCAGGCCCCCATTGTGATTTCCACTACTCCAACAGCAGCCCTTTCATTTGCAAACGAAGCCCGGCCCCTAGTCGGGACCAACTGTCAGGCAAAAATTCATTGCCTTTCCTTCCAATTATTTATCAGCGACCCGGAGTGTCGCTGGCTTTAAGACATCTCTCAAAAGAGAGTTCCCAGCACACCCCTAATGCATTCCCCACCTTGGCTGGCTCTTTCAGATCAGAATGCCTTTCCCAAATCCCACCGGGGGTGTAGGGGGGGGGGGGGGGGGGGGGGGGGGGGGGGGGGGGGGGGGGGGGGGGGGGGGGGGGGAGAACGGGCATCTCCTCCCGCAGAGCCATCCTGTGGTCAGCAAGCCAACACTACCCACTCCACCACCAGGAGCACTCAGCTTCCAGACTCTTCAACCAGAGGCCTGACACTGTTTCTTAGGCGGCCTCTCCCTTTGGGCAACTCGTCTGGTCTCCCCAGATATGCTACCAGCTCACGGGACACTGCCTTAACAAGTTTGCAGGGTTCTCAATAATTAGGCTGAGTGACACGATTTTCCCAGTCCCACCCCCGCCACACACCCATCTTGATTAACATCCCAAAGAAAAAATTTCTTAAGTAAAAAAGGGGGGAAATTTACGGGATTTCTTGACGTGTCTAAGAAATCTGAGTCCGTCATCAAAGAGAGGACAGTAGACAGTGCTCTTAGGAACGTTTTTCTAAAGCACACCTTCAAAATTAAAATTTAACTTGTAGAAGAAAAGCACACAACTCGATCATGATTTTTTTTCTTTTTGTTTTTTGGGCATCACCGCCCTCTGGTGGTGGGAGGAGGAAGCCCAGTCTTTGCTCCTGTGGAGCCGTTGCTGGAATTGAACCTCCATCACAGTGGGCCGCAGTACCGCACACAACCACTACGCCACCGGGGCTCAGCCCGACTTTTTTTTCCACAATGAAAATGAACCATGTAAGGGCTGAGCCCCGGTGGCGTAGTGGTTGTGCACGGGACTGCGGCCCACTGGGATGGAGGTTCAATTCCAGCTCCACAGGGACAAAGGCTGGGCCTCCCACCACCTGGGCAGTGATGCCCTAACAAAAAAAAAAAAAAAAAGAAAGAAAGAAAGAAAGAAAATGAACCATGTCCAGCAGCACCCAGACCAAGATACAGAACAGAATAAGCCAGCTAGGTGATTTTGAACCACAAGGACCTATGTTGAAATGCAGGCCAGGCTGCAGAACTAACTTCTGTTCTTCAGGAAAGGAATAGATCTCACAGCCTCACGGGCCAGAAAACTGCTGTGTGTGTGGTGGGGGCGGGGAGGGGGGAGGGGGTTGTCCTGGATAGTGAAGTGTGTTTAGCAACATCCCTGGTCTCATCTCATTGGGTTGTGACAACACAAATCCCCCCAACAAAAGACACTAGGGGGGAGGACCATCCCTAGGTGAAAGGCGCTGGTATAGGCATTTGAAAGAGTTGCTGAAGAGTCCGTGGTGCTATTTGGTACCTCCTTGTGTGTCAGAATCAAACTGTGTGCATTTTTCAGAAGTTAAATTTTGATCACCAGTCATGTTTTTGAAAGCGCTGCTAGGGCAAATTTCGACTTCTAACCTATTAGGAAACGAGTATTCTTTTAGTGCTCCATACCACTCAGGGACTGCCACTGACATACAGGACTGAGGCACATACATAGAGAGAGTAAACTATGAAATAGACAATGCATAGCTTCCTTAACTAGACAGTATGCCCCCACCCCACCCCAACACCCCACCATCAACAAGACTAAAGAAAGCCATAAGTTAAAGCACAAATCAAAGGTAATACAATATATGAAGCTGGGTTCCTTTGAACTGGGATGTAAAGAACTTTGAAAGACAATCTAAAACAACCCCGAATGGTTTGGTTATGAGCTAGGTAATAGATTAATCCAAATGCTGACCTTATTGTGTAGGAAATTAATCCACACACCATTCAGACACACCCAAAAAGGATTAAAAATATTTTCATCGACATCTTGAATGTGTTTAAAAGTTCCAGACCAAGGGTTGGCAAACTCTTGAGACTGAAGAGCCTTAGATATGTTTTTCCAAACATGATCTGAAATAATAACCTTCAAATGTTTTCAATGTTATTTTAGAGCCCCACGTTCACATTGAAAGAGCTGCAAATGGCTCATGAGCTGCAGTTTGCCAGTCACTGGACTAGGCAATGTGGCAAAATATTGAGAAGTGTTTAAAGGCTTCCCCTTCCCCTCCCCGCCCCTCCACTATCAAGATCCCAATTCTACCTTACAGAGGATGTACACTGGTACAGATAGGAATCGGAAACATTGGGAATCCAGGTCAGATGATCTCTTCAGGACCAGTGCTGAGAGTGACGCCACTGGGAGGGTGGAGGGAAGGTGGAGCAGAAAGGGGCAACCAATTACAAGAATCTACATATAACCTCCTCCCTGGGGTACAGACAACAGAGAAGTGGGTGAAGGGAGACATCAGACAGTGTTGGGTATGACAAAATAATAATTTATAAAATTATCAAGGGTTCAGGAGGGAGGGGAGAACAGGGAAGGAGGGGGGTAAATGAGAAGCTGATACCAAGGGTTCAAGTAGCAGGAAAATGTTTTGAGAATGATGAGGGGAGCAAATGTACAAATACGCCTGGCATATAATGGATGGGTGCATGGGTTGTGATAAGAATTGTATGAGCCCCCAATAAAACAGTTATTTATATATATGTATATATATATATATATATGAGAGAGAGAGAGAGAGAGAAGGTATTTGAAATTGAGTTAAACGTTCTCTACTTCTATTAATGACTAAGTAATTCATATCAACAGAGCAATTCTTTTACAAACAAAGAAGGAGGAGGGAGGCAGCACGTGGTCATGTGAGGTGTCACGGACGCACAGCAATCACCTTAACCATCGCCACAGGTCTTGTTGTGGGAGTCCGTTCCAGCCACCTGGCCATTTTTCCACTGTCTTCCTCTAGCTTGGACAAACATGATGTCCTCTCTCAAGCACAATTCCTCCCTGATGTGCAAAGTACTGGAGGTACATCTTAGTCTAAGGGGCTTCTTCCAACACAAATATGCTCTTTCTTCTGGTGTCTTCAGTGTTCTTCACCGACACCATAATTCACAGACATCGATTCACCATTGGTTTTATTAATTGTCCGGCTTCTGCATGCACATGCACATGCGCATAAAAATACCAAAGGTGGGGTCAGGCACTCCTCTTCTCCAGTTGAGGCATTTTGCTTTTCATATTCTTTTTTTTTTTTGGGGGGGGGGGGGCATCACTGCCCTCAGGTGGTGGGAGTAGGAGGCCCAGCCTTTGCTCCGTGGAGCTGGAATCGAACCTCCGTCCCAGTGGGCCGCAGTCCCGCGCACAACCACTACGCCACCGGGGCTCAGCCGCTTTTCATATTCTGAAGAAGACTTTAGCAGCAGTCACCTGATGCAGGGGGATGTCTTTTGAGTTCTTGAATACTGCTTCAATGGATCTTCATGGTGGGCCCAAGTAAAATGAAATCTTTTCATCTTTTCTCCACTAGGATGAGGGTGCTCATTGGGACAGCTGAAAGGATATGTGTCTTCCCCATGCTAGGGTACAATCTACATTGAGAGCTGTAGTCTTTGATTTTCAACAGTAAGGGTTTCGAAGTTCCCTTTCAGGAAAGAAGGTCGTGTTACTTGTAGACTGAGCTAGTGAGTCTTGCTCCACGCCTGATACTGTGTTCTTCTCCACGCAGACAATTTTGATAGGTAGTTAGTGTAGTGAAAGGGGAAGTTCATTATGCCTCAAAAAATCGAGCTATCGGTCAGCAAAGGAGGGCACAGTGCACATGCTCAAAGGTCCAGGTCAGGAATGCTGCACCTGGTTTGGCTCGCCTAGGCCAGGAAATTCAATTCAGCCAATGGGGTCGGCCAGGGTCGTCAACCACACCTCCCAGCGGAAAAATTAAAAATGCCAAGTGGTTGGCTCTGGGGAGCTTCTCCCCCTCCAGCGGCTGCTCTGCTGCTCTGCAATGTAACACCGCTGGGCTGCAGCCTGGAGCCGACTGCATCTCTCTCTCCAGCAGTTTCCAGGCCAGCAGACAGGGGTGAGGGATCTTGTGGGTGCCTGTGTCAACCTGAAACTTGTTTTAACCTCCATAAAACTCAGTTGGATCACAAAACCAGGCTTCAGCTTAAATTCTTTTTTGCGTGGAGCTAAGAGCTGAGGTACATTTCTCTTCTGGAGAGACCTTACCGTTTCTCCTATGAGCGGCTTGGCGCAGAGGTTAGTCCCCGAGGTCGAACCCTGGCTCCTCCATACTGGGGAGAGGTCTTGTGCAGCCGGTTTGCCCTGTATGGTCCTACGTCCCCTGGATTCCTTGACTGTCGCTTCCACGAGCACTGAGTGTGGGTCTAAGCAAAACAGAATCCTTGACAACTCAATCTTTCTCATCACGGTGTGACCTATTGTTCCAGTTGTGAGGTTTTTTGTATTCGCTGAACTGAGTTGCAATCCATACTGAAACCTAGAGTCTCTGATGTTCATCAGCACTGCTTCAGCTTCTTTGCAAGCGAGTTTGTATCATCTACGTGTTGCCAGGTGTTAAGGAGGCCTTTCCTGTAGGTGTACAGATGTTGGCAGTGTCCTATTCCAGGAGAAAGCTTGAATTGCTCATTTTGATGAGGCCACACCCCTCCTCTTGCAAGTGGTCATTCTACGCATACCAGGTTGTCTGATGGTCTGGTTCTGTTCGTCCATCTCGGCTGAGTGTCCCATTTCCTCGCTGACAGTTTTCACTGTTTCATGATCTCTGCTTTGTCCATTTCCTGTTCCAAGGTTGAGTGGATTCTTGCAACTGTTGCTTCTCACTCTGAGAAATGCCACCTCCAACAAACGAAGGGGCCCCAAACTTTGCTCCCCCTGGAGCTGACTCAACAGTGGGGGACAGCTCTTCCCATGTCCTGTTTTTGAGTGTTTGCCAACCTGTGGGGCTTCTCTTCCATCACTCTCTCAGACAATATTCCTTTGGGATCCGTAAAGTTTCTACTGGCCAGTTTTTTTTGTTTGTTTACTTCTCAGAAATAGATGACCAGGTCCACCTTCCTAGTCTGTCTTATTCCATAAACTTTTTGAAAGCCTGCCTACTGGCAGGCTGGACCCTACTAATCCCTATAGCAGCAGAAACAAGAACAGCTTCCAGAATCACAAGGACCTCCAGCCACTGCACCACAACTGACGGACAAGCAGCTGCTCATGAACTTTCCGAAGACCAAGTCATTTAAGTAAGAGTTTCTTGGTGGAACAGTGCTGATGCCTCTGGAGACTCAAACCCACTGGCTGCTCCACAGGGAAGAAAGATATGATGATCTCCCAGAGAGAGTATAGTCCTGCAGGCCCTATGGACAAGTTTACCCTGTTCTATACCATGGCAATTGACTTGACAGCAATAGTTGCCGGTTTATTCATAGACCTATATCTAATAGCACCTTAGCAGTAAATGTACAACATTTTATTTTCTACGAAAGATTTTCAGTCTTTACAACATTTTGTCCAAATGTGGAAATGAAATTTGCCAGGTGTTTTGAAGGTGTAATGTTCCTTAGCGAAGAAACGAGAATTTTCCCTACTGAGCACACACCAGAAGACTACCATTTCCACACTTGATCTTAGCCAAAGGGCCGAGAAGCGATTGAGACTGCCATTTCCTATCGCCTAGATGATTCACAGTTTCTCTAGAATGTTCCTTGAAGGATAGCGATACTTCATCTCAAGGACCCTGGACATATTATCAGGAAGGGACCAGTCCTTGGAGAAGGACATGCTTCGTGAAGTAGACGGCCAGCAAAAATTAGACAGACCCTGAATGAGATTGACACTGTGGCGGCAACATCTCAACCTGTGTGCAGATGGTACAGGGGCAGCCTGTGCTCCATTCTGCTGTACTTACGACCCGTGAGTCAGAACCGCCACCCAGCACCTAACCGCAGCAACAGTTTCTCCAGGCCTTTGCTAAGTGCAGAAAGAAGATTAATGGCTTCCTGGAGTAGGGCACAGAAACTCACTGTAAACAGGCAGTACCATCTATTGGGAGTGGAAAGAATGTTCCAACATTGGATTGCAGTCATTGTTTCCCAACTCAGTAAACCTACTGGAAATCATTACATTAAACAATCCTGTAAACTTGTACCTCGTTAAAGTTGGGTTTGGCTGTTGGTGTTTGTAGGGCAGAGAGTTTGCTCGTTGTACAAGAGTAAAGACTATGTATCAATCTTCTCCTGTCCTTTGTTGATGGTTAGGATAATCTGACCCAACACGATGCTATAGTCTATTATGACTTCTAGGGACCTGCTGTAAATCATTAGGGCAGCAGACGGGTCCATCTTTCTCCCTCAGAGCAGCTGGTGGCCTTGAACCATTCACATTGTGGTTAGCAGTCCAATGTTTCTTCTACCATGCTACAAGGCTGCTTCAGATGATCCCATATCCAGTATTAAGTGTAAAACAGACCACATTGAAACCTCGCACGTGTATCTACATGCCCTGCAAGCATACCCGCCCTCCATGTTTCTTTTCTGAAGCCCTGTTTTGCGATCATTCTCCTTTCTGAGAGTTCTTCCTATAGCTGCGGACAATGAAGTCCTTCCATCTATAAAGCTCTGCCTCCAAACGAAACCTTTCATCTCTGAGAAGAATTAAGAAAGCTACTGGCTCCCCTGGAACCCCTCGTTCCACTATCACCACCTTAGTGAAGGAATGAATAATTTACTGAGGGTTTATAATGTTCCAGGCACTGTTATAAGCACTTTACAGGCATTATCTCAGCCCCATTTTAATGAGACTTTCAAAGTTATGCAATTTGCCCAAGGAACCTGTGTCAGAGAAGAGATGTGAGCACAAGCTGCCCTACTCTTGAATCTCAGACTTAGGCGGTGATATTAGGCCGCTTATGGACCAAAATGTCCTATGGTTCTACAGTTTTGTCATCGTTTCCCCCACCTCCCCAAAGAGTCAGCAGTCTTTTTTGAAATCAGTCATTCTGAAAAGCTACTTCTTTGGGTCACTGCTGGATCCGAAATGAATCTCTCCTAAACTCATCAAACCAACGAATCGCCTTGAACTACAACTGCCAATGACTCATATTTATCAATAAGGAGCCATTGTTTAAAATCAAGGGAAACGAGGTGTTCTGTATCGGAAATGTTATGGCGCTTGTAAACGAGGCCTGAACGGACTGTGTGGGAAGCGCAGGAAACAGCCGCTCCTCTTTTCACCGTCCCAGGTGTGGGATATTTACAATGCCCAGGCCAGCCATCAATTCAGGAAAATATGGCCTCCAGCCATGAATCTCCCTTGCAAGCATCTGGCTCCACCATCTACTCACACAAAGAAAATCTGTCACTTTCATGGTTGTTAACCTGTTTAACACCTCGTAGCTTCCTCACTAATTGAGAACTCTCCTCACTTGGGAGCAGGGGTGACTTAACTCAGTAAGCAAGGTATGCACAAGCTAATTGTGTTTACGCACTGCACTGTGGTGCACACTTTCACTCAGTGAAAGTCAGCTGAAACTGGGCACTACAGTGTGGTGGGTAAAACACGCTCTTCAGCAATGTACACCTAATATTTAAGATAATTAAACATCATTTCAGACTCTGCTAGGGAAATAAGTTCTAGGACAACAGCACTGCTGTGTGAATCAGAATGTCTGTAATTCAACCCTTGATATCTTCCAAAGTGCCAAAAGAAATAAAAGCGTATTAGCAGATCTCCTAGAGCTTTTTATTAACAAGCTCCAAAAAATTCTAAAGGCTTTCAAAATAAGATTTCCTACAGGTTGTTTTTTTTTTTTTAAGTAAGATGTTCCAACAAATTTTATCCACTGCCATCAAGTCTATTCCAACTCCTTCCTAGTGACCCTATAAGCAGTATTAACTTTTAATTGAGGAAGACAATGAAACCATGTCCAACCACTCTGGTGCTGTTGTCTGGAATACTTTTTGTTCTCTATGTTTTAACAAGCCTCCATTCTCTTGCCATCAAATAAAAATTCCCTGGGAATGTTTCCCAGTTCCATGACTTAATTATTTCTTGGGCCAAATTTCAGAAGAATGTAATTTAGAAAACAGTATTCATAAACTAATTTTAACTTCAGAATTCCAATAAGAAAATGAGGTTTTGAGCAAAAGACAAAGAAGTCTAAGAAGGGAAACATATTGGTGAAATGACAGAAAGCACCTCCTTCTATCAACAAGAAAGAAGTGTGATTAGAAACTCCGGAAAACACAAAAACACTATTTGAAATGATGCATTTTAAAACATGTCACAAGGAAGGTAGGAGTCCATCAAGGCGCACTATAGCACCGATGAAACACACAATACTACTCGGGTTCTTTAAGGCTTCCTCACCTCCCACTATCATGACTCCAGCCCTACCTTTCAATTCTGGCTAGACTGGAGGATGTACAGTGGCACAAGTACGAGCTCAAAACACATAGAGTCCAGGTCAGAAAATCCCCGAAGAACAGAAAATGGGAGTAGCGATACAAGGAGGGTCGGGGCAAGGAGGGGAACTGGCAGGATTGATCCACCCCACACCCCTGCAACCCCCATGGCACGAACAAGAGAAACATGGTGGAAGAGAGACAGCAGATGGAGATGGTGTGATATATGAAAAAAATAATTTATCAAGGGGTCACAAAGGTGGGGGGGTGGAAGAGAAGCTGAAATGTGGTGAAGAAAGTTGATGGTGCTCGCCTGTCAAAAGATAATCTGGGGTCTTAAAGGCTTGAAGGTAAACAAGTGGCCATCTAGCTTGGAGGCAACAGAGTTCACATGGAAGAAGCACATCAGCCTCTGTGATCACAAGGTGTCAATAGGATCCAGAATCAGACATCAAAGAACAAAAATCATATCATTGTGAATGAGGAGTGGGGTGCAGAGTGGAGACCTAAAGCCCATCTGAAGACAGTTGGACATCCCCTTACAGAAGGGTTGCCGTGAGGAGACCAGCCAGTCAGGGTGCAGCGTAGCAACAATGAAACACACAACTTTCCTGTAGTTTTTTAATGCTTCCTCCTCCCACTATCATGATCCCAATTCTACTTTACAAATCTGGTTAGATCAGGGGATGCATACAGCTACAGGTAGGAACTGGAAACACAGGAATCCAGGACAGATGCTCCTTCAGGACTAGTGCTGAGAGTGTCAATACCAGGCGTGTGGGGGGAGGGTGGGGTAGAATGGGGGAACTAATTACAAGGATCTACATATAACCTCCTCCCTGGGGTACTGACAACAGAAAAGTAGGTGAAGAGA
>PVJH01003623.1:56923-92955 GCA_004026705.1 Nesogale talazaci | reverse complement strand
AATTAAATGTTTAGAAAATGATGATGGTACAAATATGTTTGATACAATTGATATATGGAGGGAGAACCAACTTCAGAGATTTACACATAGCCTCCTCTCTGGGACATGGAAAACGGGGAAGCGAGTGTTGGGACACATTGTACAGTATGAAAAAAATAACAATTTGTAAATTACTAAGGGTTCAAGGGGAAGGAGGGGAGGAAGGGTAATATAGGGAGCTGATAGTGGGGGCCTGGAGGGAGGGAGGATGTTTTGAGAGTGATGATGGCAATGGGGTGTGTAAATGTGGACTGCATACAATTGATGTTGGTATGGATTGTGATGGGAATTGTATGGGCCCCCAATAAAATGATTCATTAAAAAAGGGGGGGGAGGGGAAAGGGGAGCTTTTTTTAAAAAAAGAGTAGCTGTACCAAAGGCTCAAGTGGAAAATGTTTGGAAATGTATGTGGCAGCATGTGTGCAAATGTGCTTGATACAAATGATGTACTGAATGTTGTAGTAGCTGTAAGAGCCCCCAATAAAATTATTAAAAAACAAACAAACAATTGATGTATGGAATAAAAGCTATAAAAGCCCCCAATAAAATTATTTAGAATAAAAATAAATAAAATATGGCACAATTTTGAACAATACACTCAGCTAAGTGGCTACTCTACACATGGACCTTGTCAGAAGAAATACACAGAAATAAAATAGACACCTGTGATAAAAGATGATAAAGGGGCTGAGCCCCGGTGGCGTAGTGGTTGTGCGCGGGACTGCAACCCACTGGGATGGAGGTTCGATTCCAGCTCCACGGAGCAAAGGCTGGGCCTCCTACTCCCACCACCTGAGGGCACTGATGCCCACCCCCCACCCCCCACCCCAAAAAAAAGGTGGTAAAGAAGCTCAATATCATCAGTGGGAACAAGGCCATGGACTGCCTATGGAACAGATATCAAGTGCTCATATGCAAGTTCATAGTGAAGTTAAAGAACATGAAAACAAATTGAAAGGCAAAGTACATCCTGGAACTTAAAACAACCTATAGCCATGGAGTTCACACTCATAGGGACCCGCTGACATGGCAGGGTAGGGTTTCTGAGACTAAATATTTGTTGAAGCAGGCAGCCACATCTTTGCCTTTCAGAATAATGGTAGATTTGAACTGCCAACCTGACCCCATAGTGTCACCAAGACTCTCTAATCTTCGGGGTATCCCATCAGAATTGAGAGAATGAAGACTGAAGACCACATGAGGGGTGGACGGCATCAAGGGCATCAGACATGAAGGAAGCAAGAAGCCATTAAAAACACAGGCAAGGAGGAAAAGAGCAACATGGATATTAGAAGAGACTGTGGGGCTCAGCCCCGGTGGCGTAGTGGTTGTGTGCGGGACTGCGGCCCACTGGGACAGAGGTTTGATTCCAACAGTGGGGCTGGGCTTCCTACTCCCACCACCGGAGAGCAGTGATGCCCCCCCCCCCAAAAAAAGAGACTGTGAAACGTGCTCTTGGATGAAGAGGCACTAAAGCAAACAGGAGAAATGATATACAAGAGCTGGCTTCAGAGGGTCGCTTGAGAACACCACGCAAGAGAGTGAAATGTATAAAGAGCTAAAGTGAAGAACATTTAAAAAGATTATGCTCAACATTTTGAAAAATCATTTTGTTGGGGGTTCATACAACTCATCACAATCAATACAAACATCCGTTGTATGCAAAGCACATTTGTACACTTGTTGCCATCATCATTCTCAAAACGTTTTCTTCCTACTTAAGCCCTTGGTACTAGCTCCTCATATTTCCCCTCCCTCCCTGCTCCCCCTCCAACATGAAACCTTGATAATTTGTAAATTATTATTTTGTCATATCATACACTGTCCCATGTCTCCCTTTACCCACTTCCCTGTTGTCTGTACCCCAGAGAAGGGGTTATATGGAGAGCTTTCTAATTGTTTCCCCCTTTCTATTCCACCTTCCCTCCACCCTCCTAGTATGGCCACTCTCCCCAGTGGTCCTGAAGGGATCATCTCTCCTAAACCCTCCATGTTGCCAGTTCCTATCTGTACAAGTATACATCCCCTGGTCTAGCTGGATATGTAAAGTAAAATGGGATCATAATATTGGGGGGGAGGGGGGAGGAAGTATTGAAGAAGAAGAGGAAAGTTGCATTTTTCATTGTTACTACACTGTGCCTTGACTGGCTCATCTCCTCCCCCTAACACGTCCGTAAGGGGATGTCGCTTCACCGACAGATGGGTTTTGGATTCCCAATCAGTACTCCCCCTCATTTATAATGATATAATTTTTAGTTCTTTGATGCCTGATAACTGATCCCTTTGACACCTCATGGTCACACAGGCTGGTGTGCTTCTTCCATGTGGACTTTATTGCTTCTGAGCTGCTTGTTTACTTTCAAGCCTTTAAGACCCCAGATGCTATATCTTTTGATAACTGGGCACCATCAGCTTTCTTCACCATTTTGGCTTATGCACATATTTGACTTCAGTGGTTGTGTCAGGAAGGTGAGCATCATGGGATGCCAATTTAATAGAGGAAAATGTTATTGCATTGATGAAGTACTTTAAGTGGAGCTCCAATGCCCATCTGCTGTCTTAATACTAACTCTATAAGTATATGCACATAGATCTACTTACCCAGCACCATAAATATACTTAATTATGTATATGCCTGTACTTAGACCTCTATAAATGCCCTTTGCCACCTAGTTCTTTCCTCATTTCCTTTTACTTCCCTCTTGTCCCACTATCATGCTCAGCTTTCAGAGGCCCTATCAGGCCTCTCACACCCACCTTGTTACTGATTTTGGATCACTTGTTCTCTTATCCCTGGGTTGGTCAGCACCACCTCCCCATCTCCCATGTCCCCCTGGAACCATCAATCCTGTTGTTTTCTCCTCCAGACTGTTCATCCAGCTGATCTTATCTAGATAGACTTGCAGAGATAATAGACTTGGATGTACAAAAATCCAAGATATCATAAGAAGAAGCGAACAAAAGAAACAAAACGATGATGACTGCAAAAAAAAACCCAATGTCCAGAAAAATATATAAATAAGTAAAATTATAAAAATAATATGTAAATAGTTCAAGGTCTGTTCATTGACCTCCAAGAGTTGTGTCCAGCCCCCTCCCCAGGTGCCCCCCCCCACTTGAGTCTGATGGGATGCCACACCCTGACAGCAAGAGGATGGAGTTTCCAAGGGAGAGCCAAGGATATACTTTGGGGGCAGGGTATGCTCAACATTTTTTTAAGGTGAAAGAAATAAAAAAAAAAATTAGCATCAGATGGCAATATTAAAGGATTAGAAGGAGAGTGAAGATTACATAGGAATGGGCTGTGTTTTATTCTGTTGTACATAAGGTCGCTATGAGTCACAGCACCTACCTATGGGCAATTAGGCAACACATTGAACAATGACCGAGACGACTTTCAAAAGCATATGAAAGGATACACAGAGTCCCGGAACCAGAAAGAATGGGCTCGTGTTCAACTATTTCCAAAGGAGGCATAGGATCAAGAACCAAGGGTATCGAAGGAGGAAATATAAGATGCACTACAGGCACTGCCAAGAAGTAAGATATCAAGTACTGACAAAATAACAGTTGAGAAGTTTCAACAAATAAACGCAATGTGGCAAGCACTTGTTCATTTATACCAAGACATGTGGAGCATGGTCATCAGGACAAATAACTGGAAGATATCCATATTTGTGGCAATTCCCAAAAAAGATGATCCAAAAGAATGTAGGTGTTATTATATATCATTAATACCAAACGCAAGTTAAAATATGCTGAAGGTGATATATATATATATATATATGGATATATGGATATAACATAATTGTACAATTGCTACCATAATCAGTTTCAATACATTTTCTTTCTTCTTGAACTCCTTGATATCATCTCCCTCCCCCACCATACCTGCCAGGAACTCTTCTTTTTTTTTTCCCCTATAAGAGTTTCTTTCTCCCCACCCCAACACACACACACACACACACACACACACACAAACACACACACACATTTTTCACAACCCAATATATCCAGTCTCATACAATTGTCTTATTCAATCTTGAGGGTATCCTTACCATCAGATGGGGTTAAACAGTCATCAATGCTATCAGCTCCTCATCCTCCCAGCCCTTCCCATCCCTCAGGGAACCATTATTTCTGTTACTGTTTCTGAAGGATTATCTACCTTGACTGTCATGTACCAAACAATCTTAAATGTACAAATGAGCGCATGCAAATTTAACATGATTAATGAGGTAAAACAAATAAAAACCAGGATAGTAAGGGAGGAAATCTTTGAGAATGAGAGGATAGTGATGTGGTTCATGAAAGCCATATCACACCCTGGATTTATCATCCCTTCCATCTGATTATCTTGCAGGTTAGTTTGGGTCTCCACTACAGTCCCACCTCCCACCCCATCACAAAGATTTGGTTACTTGTTTTTGAACTTCTGATAGCTCTTCTCTTCAACACCTCATATGATCACACAAGCTGATGTGCTTCTTCCATGGGGGCTTTGTTGCAACTGAGCTAGATGACTGCTTGTTTACCTTCAAGCCTTTTAGACCCCAAATGCTGTATCTTTGGGCACCATCAACTTTCTTGACCACATTTGGTTATGCACCCATTTGTCTTCAGTGAGTGTTGGGAAGGTGAGCATCATGGAAGGCCAGATTAACAGAACAAAGTGTTCTTGCCTTGAGGGAGTACTTGAGTAGAGGGTCTATGGCCATCTGCTACCTTAATACTCAAGCTATAAGTATATGCACATAGATCTATTTCCCCAACTTCACATATAAATATATTTACATATGTATATGCATGTATTTAGATCTCTGAAAAGGCCCTCTTTGCCTCCTAGTTCTTTCCTCTATTTCCTTTTACTTTCCTCTTGTCCCACTATCATATTCAACCTTTGTTTGGGTTTTAGTAATTCCTCTCAGTTACACTGCCTTTGATCAAGCCCTGCTAAGCCTCCTACACCCTCCATGTCATGAACTTTAGGTCACTGATTATTCCCTTGTCCTTGGGTTTGTTAACACCCACTTCCTCCCCCACTCCCAACCCATCCAAGCTTTAGTCCATTTGTTTGCTCCTCCAGATTGTTTATCCCACATATCTTATCTAGATAGACATGCAGAGATAATAATATGCACAAAAACAAGATAAAGAAAAACATAGCAACAAAAGAAAACAAAATATCACCAACAAAACAAAGAAAAAAATAAAAGCCTATAAATAGGGCTGAGCCCCGCTGGCTTAAGTGGTTGAGTGCTGGACTGCAGCCCCGCAGTTCAATCCAGCGGTGGCTCTCAGGAGCAGCACTGGGTAGCACCCCGAACCACCAGAGGCAGTGATGACCACACACACACACACACACAAAAAAAAACCTATAAATAATTCAAGATCTGTTTGTTGATCTCCTCTTTCCTCTTTTTATCTTTCCTCTTTCCCCACTATGATGTTTACCCACTGTTCATCTCTCAGCAATTCCTCTCAGATACAATTAAATTGATCAAGCACAACAGTAAAGCTACACCTTTCCTGCCATCGATTTTAGAACACTTATTGTAGCTGTACCTGTCATTATTGGCTCCCCAATTCAACCCCCACACTTTGCATGGTTCCCCCACACAGGAACCGTTGGTTCTAGTGGCTGTCTCTGTAAAATTGCTTATCCTGCATTTCTTATATAGGCAAACACCAAAAACCAACAATAACAACAAAACACAGATTGTCACAAATCTAGTAGGGATCCTGACAAAGAGCAGATGAATAGCTCTCTGTTAAATAGAGAAAGGACAAGTTATAAAAAAAAAATATCAGTCCAGTTTCCATTTCTTCAGGGTTATATATCTCAGGTCCCGTTTACCTAACAACACATACAATCTGTAATCTGCTGAAGATGATTTAAAATCAGTTTCTACTGTACAGGGAACTTCTAAAAATTAAAGCAGACTAGCAGGTGATTCAGGATTAGGGATATCATTGTTGGATGTGTATGTAATGACAGGTACAGTACAGAGAATACTGGGAAGATTGCAACCTTCAGTGTGAATTACAGCTCAACATGAAAACACACACACACACACCCCAATACTGGTCCAATAAGCAGCATCATGGTTCATGGAGAAAATCTTGACTGTCAATGATTTCGTTTTACTTGGATCCAAAACCAATGCCCACGGAAGCAGCAATCTATTATAGGAGGCAAAAATACCTGTTGCAAAAGACCTCCTTATGGTAAAAAAAAATAGCCAAGATGTCATTTTGAGGACTAGGGTGTGCCTCACCAAGCCATGATATTTTCATTCACTTCACATGCATAAGAAAACTGTTACACTGTTAGATAAGAATAGATCCCTTTGAATGAGAGCGTGAGTCAGCAATATTGAATATACCAAAGACTGCCAGATGATTGAACCAAGCTGTCCTCGAAGTACAGTCACAGAGCTCCTTAGAAGGGAGAATACCGAACTTCCCCCTCACCTACACTGGACATCATGCTTTTTAAAGGAACAGGGTAAGCAAAAAAAAAAAAAAAAAAAAAAAAAAAAAAAAAAAAAAAAAAAAAAAAAAAAAAAAAAAAAAAAAAAAAAAAGGACCTTCCAGGAGATGAGCTGACATAGGGGTTTCAACAATGGACTCAAATACAGCAGCTATTAAGAGCATGGTATAGACTGGTTGAGGTTTCATTCTACTGTATAAAAGGGTAGCTATGCATGTGAACCCCCTATAGAACACCGATCAAGAACAAAATAACAAAAGGGGTTCACTTGTCCTGCTCAATATGAACTTCCTCTTTCAAGGGACATTTGGTTTTATTTTGAATCAATAATGGAGAAATGAAATCCTAGATGCATTTTCCTTCTCAAACAGAATGAGGATGGTGCGTATTGTTGGTAAACCCTCTGAGAGCTACAGTTTGTCCGGCTGCCTTCTTTTCCTGGGTCTCTCAAATTTTACATCCTTGGCAGGACACAGTCTTACAATTTGTCTATCACTTTCTGTGAAGGGGAAATACTTGAGTTCTCCTTTTTCACTGGTTTCTACTTCACACAGATTCTGGCTTCTGCAGGTTTCGCTATATTAACCTATACTTAAAGCATACAAGCTCACATAAAACTTTAAGGTACAATATGTTATCAATATGGCCAATTGAAAACTAAAAGCAGAGGCTAATAGTTGGGAGGATAGAAAGAAGAAGGGGTAAGACTTGTCAACATTATCTTGTTAGATAACAGGAAATTGATGGACCATTAATGTTTAAAAAATTCAATATCAATTATATAATTAATATTACATTAATAGAATTTCATTAGAAAGATATTTTAAATGATAAATGTCACTAAAGAAAAACTAAAAATAAACATCAAGGTCAAATTAAAGGCAAAGAACAATATATGCTGCATGATTATGTATGTGTATACATATATATTTAAATATGGAACACCTCGCAAATTTGCATGTCATCCTTGCACAGGAGCCATGCAAATCTTCTCTGTATTGGTTCCAATTTGAGTGCGTGTTCTGCCAAAGCAAAGACTATATAATTTTATATTAATAAAAGCTAAAGGCAGGCAAAATAAATCCATGGGGTTAAGCCAGAAGGTTGGCAATTTTTTAAGAAAGAAGTAGCAAAAATGGGTTGAGAGGAAGGTTGTGGATTGCTGACACATCATCACTTGATGGCTGGCATTTTTCAGTGAGCTCTATTTCAGTAAAACCTTTTAGAAAGAACTAAGAGGAGGAGGAGAAGTAAGATGGGGGAACTGTACGAGCTCAGACTCAATACACGAATGTTGACAAATCTGGAATCTACAGAATGAGCTTATTGTTTACAAAAACTAAAACAAACATTTATCTTCATACATTAGTCATTTGTCCACACATCTGACTTTAGGTGGCTCTGAAGAGAGAAGAGGCTCAAGCTGAGATTCCTATGTCGTGTTTCTTTTCTTTCTTCTTTAAATACATGCACATATTTATTCAGAACGCACTTTAACATGTGTGTGATCAGTGTACGGCTACAGACAAGTGTTCTCAGTCATGTTCTAAGTGCCCCCCCAAAAAATTCCCACAAAAACAGTGACATCTAAGGGCTTTGCTGGGCCAGTTAAATTCACGGGAGAGATATTAGCTCAGAAGGTTAAGGCGACATTTTTTTCCAAAAAAAAACATTTTGTTAGGAGTTAATCCAGACATCACACTATTCCATTGTTCAATCACATCGAGCAGTATTGCACAATCACTACCAATATTCAATGTTTCTTGATTAGAACTGCATACTCAGTACATATCCATTTCCTGTGCCAATATGCCCTAGTGCTGGACCAGCTCCATATGAACCCATAGGACATTATACCTAGATGACTAAATGATTAAGAGCATATCATGGTTAAACATTCCAACAAGTGAATTATGGGCACATATTGAAGTCAGAGCTGTACTTGGGCTTTCTCCCAGTGAACCAGTTGTTTTTGGGGGTTTTTTGTTTTGTTTTGTTTTTAAATAATTTTATTGGGGGCTCTTACAGCTATTATAACATTCAGTACATCATCTGTTTCAAGCCCATTTGCACACCTGTTGCCACATACATTTCCAAACATTTTCCCCTTGAACCCTTGGTATAAGCTCCTCTTAAAAGAAAAAAAACAACTATCCTCCCCCTTATTTTTTTTAATGAATCATTTTATAGGGCACTCACACACCTCCCCTCACGATCCATACATACATCAATTGTATACAGATCTCATTTGCACACTTGTTGCCATCACCACTCTCAAAACATCCTCCCTCCACTTAGGCCCCCAGTTCCAGCTCCCCATATTTCCCTTCCTTTCTACCCCCACGAACCTTTAATAATTTACAAATTGCTATTTCATATCACATACTGTCCAATGTGTCTCTTCACTCACTTCCCTGTTGGCCATGCCCCAGAGAGAAGGTTATATGTAGATCCCTGAAATTAGTTCTCCCTTCCTACTCCACCATCCCTCCACCCTCCCAGTCTTCACTCCCATCACTCATTCTAAGGGAATATCTATCCTAAGTTCCCCATGTTTCCGCCTTCAGTGTACATCCCCTGTTCTAGTCAGGTTTGTCTGGTAGAACCGAAAGCATGATAGTGGGTGTGAGGAAGCATTTGAGAACTAGAGGAAAGATGCATATTTCGTTGTTACTACACTGTACTTTAAATGGCTCATTTCCTCCCTGTAACCCCTCTGTAAGAGGATGTCGCTTCACCTATTGATGGGCTTTGGTTCACCAATCTGTACTCCCCCTTATTTATAATGATATAATTTTAGTTCTTTGATGCCTAACACCGGATCCCTTCAACACCTTGGAACCACTTGTTTTATGGAATAAAATGCTAATGAGTGAATCCAGGCGGTGAGGAGCTGGGAAGATAAGTGACTAATTTTCAACAACAGCAAACATCTACAGATAATGGAGCACAAAATATCTTTCCATCTCAGCATTGATAATACTACTAATGATTATAATTAATTGATTCCCCTCTCAGAAATTACACTTGATAATGTCAATAGCTAGAAAATTTTGATAGCCTATACCACCCCCCAAAGACTTTACAATTGGAAAGTGAAAATTCTTCATCTTCCTCAATGTTCACCAATCTGGTATTTAGATTCTTTTGGAAGAAACCCAGCATTAATATTCGATTGATGTCAACACTCCCTAATGAATGACTTTTTAGAAGAGTATTTCCCTCAACCTGTGGGTTGAGATCCCTTTGCGGGTTGAACAACCCTTTCATTTCTCAGGGGTCACCTGATTTATAACAGTAACAAATGACAGATATGAAGTAGCAACGAAAATAATTTTATGGTTGGAGAGTCACTACATCATGAAAAACCGCATGAAAGGGTGAGGCATGAGGAAGGTTGAGAAGCACAGCCTTAGAGGGGCCCTCATCAAGAGAGCAGCAAGGACTTTCCTAGCACCTTCCTCATGACTTCAGAGTGCACCTGAAAATACACTCCGATGTGAAAACGGGGAGAAAACAAAACCAAACCTGTGTGGCGGCTACATAATCTGTCAACTTGTGAAGGGGTGGAGTCTAGCTGTCAATCAGGTCATAGCCTGACAACCTCATTTCGGAGGCGATGAATCACTCCCTGGAGGTTAGATACACTCTCTCCCTGGACCACATTCCTGTTGACAAGTCACATGGAGACACACTGGGGGAGCCAGAGCCCTGGAGCTGGAGGAGCCACATGGAGACCCACACCAGTGCTGAGATGCTTCCACCACCACTGGATCTATAAGACTTTCCACCCACTGGCCTGTGATCTGCCTGCACTCAGTGTCGTTGCATGTGCCGTATGAGTCTGAAGAGCAATTTAGAGGACTGGCATCAGAAATATGGGCTAATATCAGACTTTATCTGGACTGGGATGGTATGTTTTTTAATATACAATCACTCTTTGATATACGAAGTTCTCTATCACACACACGAGTGCGTATGAATGTTTCTCTAGTAGTGTGCAGTGAGGTTGTACAGATTGTGGCAACAGACAGTCACCGGAACAAGAAAGCTCAACAACAGATCTCAGCATGTGATGCAAGTTAAACATTAACACTCAAGTAGGCAGCATTGAAATAAGCAGAGAATAGGTTCATCATTTAATAAATGATGCTGACGTAATTGGCTACCTTTGTTCTTTTTCTTTTTTTTAAGAAAAAAAAGACTAACACTTTTAACATTTACTTATCACAGATATCGGCAAAACAAATTTCACATTAAAATTCATTACTGATGGACCAGAGAACTGAAAAGTCAAAGATCGACCGCTGCGTTGGAAATTAGGCAGCAGTCCTGGATGATACATTGTATGGTGTGAGAATTTGAGAGATCCAGGAAGTATCTCCGCTTCTTCAACCTGTTTCTTACATCAAAGGACTTGCTAACCAAAAGAGGGGCCATTAAAATTCAGCAGCTCCACAGAGAAGGACCTGGTGGTCTGTGTTTCTAAAGATTATAGCCTCAGGACCCCAATGGGGGCAACTCTGGTCACTAACAACAGCAGCAAAATTCCAACCTAGTCTCATCAAGTTAATTTAGACTCCTAATGGCCCTGTGGGGCAGGGGTTGGCAAACCTTTGAGACATAAGAGCCAATCCTGTCTCTCACAGTGTAGCAGGCTTCCCAGAGCCACGGAGATATTTCTACAAACCAATGAAATCACCATTAGCTGAATAATATCCTTTAAAATGTTTCACTTGTACTTCGGACCCACATGGACACACTGAAAGAGGTGCCTAGAGCCAGCAAGTCTCACTTTGTCAACCCTGGTTCTGGTGGGTTCCTGAGGTTTTCTTTCACAATTGTCACGGGAGCAGAGCCCTGGTCACTCTCTTATGGAGTGATGGATGGGTCTGAATCACTGACCTTACAGTTAGCAATTCCCTTGCTTTCCCCCACAGTCCCACCCAGGGCTGTAAGCTTCTTAAGAAGAGGAACTGATTCCCTCACACCCAGCAACAGCTCTGGGGCCAAGCAACCATGTGGACATCGACAGGAGGCAGTCAGGCCTGGCTCTGCATGGCCGGACACTGAGGGGAAACTGCTCTCTTGACACATCTGAGAAGAGCTGATAGCGTGCCGGTTGCTAGGTTCTACATTCAAAGTTCAGGCCTGCTCTGACTGATCAGCAGCAGTGACTGATAACTGCAGGGTTGGCGAGTGAAGTATGCTCAGAGACGTCTCTCAAGACAAGGCTGGTAATCTGCTTCTGAAAAGTCAAGCTACGTGCAACGTCATGAGCACAGTTCTGCTCTGACCCACGTGGGGTGGCCATGGGTTAGAAATCATGGCTATTGAGTTGATGCTCACTCGTGGTGACCCTGTAGGGCAGGGACCAACGGCCCCAAGACCACAGCTCACCCTCACCCTCACCTCACCCTCACCCTCACCCTCTCCTCTCCTCTCCTCTCCTCTCTCTCTCTCTCCCCTCCCCTCCCCCTGTCTCTCTCTAATAAACCATGCTATTGGGGGCTCAGGTGGCTGGTGGTTTTGAACTGCTGCCCTTCAAGTTAGCAGCCTTAACAAGGAACTCTTAAGCTGCCAGGGCTCAGCCAAGGTGGGGGTTAGGGGAGGGTGGACACTGTGAAGCAGTTGAGGGGCAAGGCAGGCTCACATTTTCTGACAGGTACAGCCTGGGCTTCGTCTGTGGTCCAGCTCACAGAGGAGTTCACACTTTATAAAAACTGTTGACAAAAACAGGCGCTGGAACCGTAAACAGATACTCAACTCTAGGCCCAGTGGCTATTCAATTCCATCTGAACCTTGCCACAAAGCAAGGCAAGCTCCAAACAAAAGCCCAATTCACTGCCACTGAGTGGATTTTAATTCTTAGCAAAACCTACAGGGCAGGGTGGAACTGCACTGGGTTTCTGAGACTGTAACTGGACAGGCATAGAAAGCCTCACCTTTCGCCTCCAGCAGGTGGTTTTGAACCCTTGATCTTGTGGTGAGCAACCTACTATATTATCCACTAAGCCAAGTGTCCACAACACAAGCCTTAAACCTTAAGGCTTAAACCTTAAGGTTACTAAACCTTAAAGATATTCAAAAGAGAATGGAAATTTAGATTTTATTTTTGCAATATTGGCAGATCAGTTTTTTTTCCCCCAGACATGAAAAAGAACCAAACAAAAACCATCTGGTGACCTACCAGCTCACAAATCCTCATTTAAATGCAAAAAGAAAGCCCCAGAACAAAAACAGTAATCCACACCAACACAAGCCAACATGCACATCATCTTCACAAGCTTTGCGTAAGAAAGGCTTTTCTAAACACAATCAAAGACAGAGTCTGGGGGACAAAACTTTTAACTACATAAACATTTAAAGCTTGTGTGAAGCTGAACATCATGAGCAGAGGTAGAGACAACTGATGACAATGGATGACTGCTGCCCCCATCTCACCCCCCCCCCACCCCCCACCCCCACCCACTCCCACCCCAGCCTGCTTCCAGGGCTCTGGCACAGACTGCTTGCTGCTGCCTGGGTCACATGCCTTGATTCAGAACTGACTCTCTGGCAGGGAGTTTGGCTTTTGTGGCTTGAGTCACGTGTTGTCCTCCTGGTGAGAAGCATGTACCGAGTTAACAACAGCCTCACCAGGACCTCCTGGAACTAAAGAAAGGTTTCCTCGGTGAACCAGAGGAAGGAGTGGGAAAGATCATCCTGAAATACAACCACCATCCTTTGCCTGATGACCGCACGAGTGAGGTGATTTGAATCCACACGTCTCATACTTTGGTGTGTGGTTGAATCTCGAAGAGTATAGATAAGGCGGAGTTGTATCATGAAAAAAAAAAACTCCTTCCAGATGTCAAGTAAGCGATTCTTAAAAGTTGCTTCCAAATCTTAATATGCTCCCCTCCGTCAAGTCTAAGCACTTAGTAACGTGCAAGAAGGCATGGGGATGTGCTGCGTTGGAGGAGAGGTGTAAAGAGGTTAAAAAAAAAAGGATAGAGGTCCCAGCCTACGTAGATTTCACCTCTCTAGTGTCCAGCAGAGGCTGAATTCCACGCACTTTCCCCCAGAGCAGTGCCAAAGGGGCCAGTCTTTTTTTTTTTTGCAAAGGAACAAAAGGAGTTTATTTTCTAGCCCTAGGGTCCGACTCACACCACTAACCACTACCCAACACAGTGGTTTCCCCGTAGCCTGGACCCCACCCCGACCACCACAACGCAAAGCTAAGTTTTTATAGTTTCAGGTTACACAAGGGGAGTGCCCCTTCCCGCTTCCCACCATAGAGTCCCCTTACAGGGAAGGTGGCCAGTCTCTTTTAACACAGAATTAGGATGGTAATCTGTAACTCCTTCCACCTCTTACAGGTATGAGTTTAGACACAGATACAACTAGGTTTACGGGAATCAGGGAAGTCCTCTCGCAAGTCTGGCTTGTTAGTACAGATCGGCACTTTCAAACACTTTCTGGCGTCATAGAGTTTGCAAGCTCTTTTTTTTAAAAAACGCTGAAAAACAGGCTTATTCTTTGAAAAGCTGGTACTGACATTAACTATGGCCACATCTTTGAAGCACAGGTTCTACTCTTACCTGCGGCTGCTGCAGTTGACTCTTTCAGCAAATGCCATTGCTGTCAATCAGTGGGACGTGGCCCGTCTGCTCATCTGAAAGAAAAACAGCAGCTGGTGAGCAGCAGCCTGTACGTGAATTTATAGGGGTGGCATCTGTGGTGGTTGTAGGCCGTCACGTCAATTCCAACTCGGACGGCTCAGCCGGCCCCGGTCCGACAGAGCAGAGCTGGCCCCCTGGGGCTTTCCAGGCTGCCAGCTTGACAAGGATGAGGCTGTCTGTATCTCTACAGGAGCGGCCCGTCTCCTCTCTCTCCCTCCCTGCTCCTGTGCAGATAGACAGCCTGGGAAACCTTCCGAAGTTAGAACGGCTCTACCCTGCCGGAGAGCTGAAGGCCGGTGTTGCTGCTGCTGAAGGCGCCACCAGGTCGGTCGTCACCCACAGCAACCCAGTGCCCAGCAGAGAGCAACACTGTCCATCCTGCGCCGTCCTCCAGTGGTTCCTCTGCTTGAGCCCACTCTGGCAAGCTCCTGGGGTCGGCTTAATCTTTTGCTTGTGCTGGCACTGGTGGGACTGAGCTGCAGAACTTGGGGTGAGCAGCCAAGTGCTTCCCCAGGGCACCACCAGGACCGCTTTGACTGAATTTTGAGAAACCTTATTAGAGACAGAATTCAACGTTCTCCTTTGAATTAGAAAGGGCCCTGGTGGCGAGTGGGCAACACACTGAGCTGCGAACCATAAGGTCAGCAGTTCAATCCCATCAGATGACCCATGAGAGAAAGAAGAGGCTTTCTGCTCCCCCAGGCTTACATGTCAAAGGCCAAAAGCATTTTTTTTTTTTTAAGGCATCGCTGCCCTGGCTCAGCCTTTGCTCCTGTGAGCTGGAATCGAACCTCCATCCCAGTGAGCCACAGTCCCACACACAACCACTACACCACCGGGGCTCAGCCCCAAAAGCATTTTTAATTTTGAGGCAGCTACTCGAAATCATTCCATCAGGGAACTGTGTTCACAAGCTTGTCACGAGGAGGAAGGGCAGTAGCTTTTCCCCGAGTCTGTTCTGGGCCACTGACTCTGTTAAGCCCTTTGAAAAATGGAATGGGAGCTGAGTCCCAGTGGAATAGTAGTTGTGTGCGGGACTGCGGCCCACAGGGTGGGCGGTTCAAATTCAGCAGCAGCTCTCCAGGAGCATGGCTGGGTCTCCTACTCCCACCAGGGGGCAATGACGCCCACAAAAAAAAAAGAAAGAAAAATGGCATGACATGCAAAGAGTACAGGACACTGGCCAAGTAGCCAGCAACACCCCATTTTACAGATAAGAAAACCAAACCAAGGCTCAGTTTTAAGTGATAATGGCTTCTGGTCATAGGCTGTGTCACTGTCCACATTAAAATCAATTGTCAGACAGTGAAGAAGACTACGCGCCGTGCAAGAGGAAGGAAATGGACAGTGGATCCTCAAATAAGAATTCAACACTGGGGTTAAAGGGGTGGGGAGGGGAGGAAAGAATCACAGTTAAACTCACTGTAGGCTCTTTCACTTATCACTGGTGCTCGGTCCACCAAAAACAAAATCAAAACCAACCATTTTCAGTATCTTCTCAAAGCAGAGGTGGATTAAAATTTTAAAGTTATCCCCCCTGAGCATAGGGCTTTTATTTATATCTGTAGACATAACCTGTCTGTGTATATCAACAGTCATTTCATTCCCCACCCCTTCATCAACTCTACTGAAGATTCACAGTCTCAGAAACCCTATACAGGGTCACTCTGTCTCAGAATCAATTATAGGCATGGGGGGAGTGCACTTTCTAGTTTTGCATACGTTGACTGCACTTACTGCAACTTGGGGGGGGGGCATCCTGGTGGGGCTTTAGGATAAGCATTGGACTGTCCGCCTCAAGGTCAGCAGTTCAAAGCCAGTATCCACTCGATGGGAGAAAGATGGTATCCTCTCCTTTACAGAGGCACCTCGGAGGAGCCCTGCCTGTGGGGCTGTTCTACTCTGTCCCCTGGGGCCACAAGGAGCCAAATTCACTTTGACAGCATGTGGATTTCCGTGCCCCAACTTGTTTTCAATAGTTTCTTTGTTCTTTCTTTGTTGTTTTGTTTTTCATACATGCTTTCAAATTAAAAAGTGGTACTAAGTTATCTCAGTACAAATGTAACCAAACGATACAAGTGGAAACATTAGGTAAGTGATAGTTCTAACTTGCCTGCCGTGGCTGAAGAGGCTTAAAGTGTTACAGTTTGGGCTAAGGCTGAAACAGTGAATAGAGTCCTCTAGCTCTGACTCCTGATAAGGCCTTTTATCTCCTCTTTCCGGGAATAAAACTGGATAACTCGCTGACAACTATGTTTCCATATTTGAAGGGGAGCCTCTCCACCCCCACAGTGGCACCCCGAATCCTTATATTTCTATACTAGTAGGTACTTGTCTCTATCTCTTTCTGCAAGGGACTGCATGCAAGCTGGATGTTGCAGACATTCCATTTAGGTGTTCCCTCACTGAGCTCCAAAGAAGCCCTGGTGATAAAAAGCTTAAGAGCATCCAGCTTCTAAGCCAGAGGCTGGTGGTTCAAAGCCACTCAGTGACTGTCAAGATTCCAAACCCCTGACTCGATTGTGACTCACAGTGACTCAGAAACAGAAGGGTTTCTGAGACTGTAAATGCTGAGCAGAGCAGAGAGCCTCATCTTTCTCTGGGAGCAGCCGATGAGTCTGATCTGTAGACCTTGCAGCTAACATCCAAAGCTTGCCACCAGGGTTCCCTGGGAACATTAAGTTCAAACCAAACTCACCGCCATCAAGTGGATGCCAACTAACTCACACCCACCCTGTAGAGCAGGGAAGAACTGGAACTGGAACTCTTCGTAGGAGTAGAAAGCCCCGAAGCTGATGGTTTCAAACTGTTGACCCTGCAGTTAGCAGCCCAAACTCGTAACCACGAGGCCACCAGGGCTCCTTAAATTACAGCCTAAGAAATCCTACAGGGCAATGCTATTGTGTCAAATGCAGTCATACGAGTCAAAGATTGGCTCATGGGCACAAAACCAAATGAACTCCACAAGAATCAAGTTGATTTTAACTGAAAGCAACTCTATGGGACAGACTAGAGCTGTTCATGAGAGGTCTCTCATCTTCCCCCTAAGAGGGGGCTGATGGGTTTGAATCAGTGACCTTGCAGTGACCTGTCCAGTGTTTAATCCGCTGTGTCACAAAGACTGCTCAGCAACATAGCTGTCGGCTTTTCCATATCTAACACGCTTTGGAGACAGACATTCCTCCAACTACCAACTCTTTGCAATCCCTCCAAGTCTCTGACACAGTACCCCAGGCCCCTCCCGTTCCTTGTTCACCAGAACTCCGTCTCTTTCCCTTCAGCCCCACCCTCCTTCTTCTATATTTCTCTCTCTGCAGTGCTGACACACAGTAAGTGATTAGTATCATTCTTCACAATCCTGCTGTAAGGTTTTCTGAAAATCCCCTGGTCGCAGTCCCTACAGGACCCTGTCAGTAACGATGCCGACTTACCACGCAGCAAAGCCCAGCTCGAGGGCTGGTGGGCAGGGGGAGCCAGCAGCCATGAGAGAGGAGGAAAGCGGGGCTTTTGAGGGGTGCCAACTTGGGAGGGTGACCCTGAGTTTATGGTTGTTTTATTCACTCAGGTCGCCAACAAATATTTCCTAAGCACATGACTCACCAAGTGACCCACTAAGACCAAATCAAACTTCTCTTTCAGCTTTCCGAGATTGTATCTTTCTAGAAACCCGGTTTAAACAACTTCCTCTTTCTCCTTGGGAGTGGCTGGTAGGTTTGGATATAAGACCTAACAGTTAACAATCCAATGCCTACAACAGGATCAGATATCAGGCATCAGTGAAGAAAAACATCATATTGTTGAGAATGAGGGGGGAGTGCAGAGTGGGGACCCAAAGCACATCTGTTGGCAACTGGACATCCCCTTACAGAAGGATTGCTGGGAGGAGATGAGTCAGTCAGGGTACAGTATAGCACCAATGAAACCTAAAACTTTTCTCTAGTTCTTTAATGCTTCCTCCCCTCCCGCTATCATGATCCCAATTCTACCCTACAAGTCCAGCTAGACCAGAGGATGTACACGGGTACAGATAGGAGCTGGGAATCCAGGGCAGATGAACCCCTCTGGACCAGTGGTGCGAATGGTGATACCGGGAGAGCAAGGAGAAGGTGGGGTAGAAAGGGGGAACTGATCACAATGATCTATATTTAACCCCTTCACTGGGGAACAGACAACAGAAATGTGGGGGAAGGTAGACATTGGACAGTGTAAGGCATGCGATTTTTAAAAATAAATCATCACATGTTCTCAGGGAGGGAGGGGAAAAAGGAGACCCTGATATGAAGAGCTCAAGTAGAAAGAAAAATGTTTTGAGAACGATGAGGGCAACAAATGTACAAATGTGCTTGACACGATGGATGGATGGATGGATGGATTGTGATAAGAGTCATATCAGCCCCTAATAAAATGATTTTTAAAAAAGAGTGGTACGAGCTCCCAATAAAATGATCTAAAAAACAAGTAAGCAAAAAATAATCCAATGCCTAACCACTCTGTCACCAGAGCCTGACAGAGACTAAAACACTGAAGCAGACGATCTCCTACAAGTCTGCTGTGATAGGTAAGCTTGCTGTGCCAACATGGCCAAAGAAGACAGGCAGGTCTGTTGTGACAACATGGCCAATGAACACACGTAAGATGAAATGAAGGGCAGAGATAGAAATGGCTGGGTGAACTCCGCTCTTGTCCTCTTGTTCTTGGATCTTCAGACCAGCGGTTGGCGTGTTTGCCCTGTGCCTCAATCTCTAAGCGACACTACCCATGGGACACCTAATCGGTGGACTGTGTTGCTGTGCGTTGAGGTTCCTTCAAGCCCTGTTGCACCATGCTCCCGGAATATACGTCTCTTGAGCTGGGGACTGTTGGACTCTGTCATCTGGCTGACTGTTGGTGATCTGTTTTGCTGTTTGCTGCCTGTGGCTGGATAGCCTGAATTGCTCTACAGAGGACTACTCGGCGACCCTCAAGACTCCAAGGACTGCCAGTGTACTAGCTGTCTCACACAAGTGAATTGCACCAAGCAATTTGTACTGCTTTATAGATTAGTTAACTGTTTATTTCTTATTGTATATATTCTTCTAGCTATATAAATATATAAAGAGAATTACTAGTATCCTGGTTTTGTTTCTCTAGAGAACCCTACCAAACACATCTGTCTTGGAAGAAATACAGCCAGAATGTTCCTTAGAACAAGGGTGGTGAGACATCATCTCACGTTCTTTGGACATGTTGTCAGGAAAGGCCGGTCCTTGGAGAAAGACATCATGCTTAGTAAAGTGGCAGGGGGGCTCAAGGGGGGAAGGCCCTGGACCAGACAGATGGACACTGTGGCTACAACAAAGGGCTCATACATCCGAATGACCGAGAGGACGGCACAACCCGACAGCATTTCATTCTGTTGCTGCATCGGAACCAAATTGACGGCACCAGACACACCCTCATTGAACTTGCACACTATGGGAGCAAACCATGAAGGAGACCCATGGCATGTGGTCTCACCTTGGGCTGTTAACTGCAAGTTTGAAACTACCAGCCGATCCTTAGATGAACTCCTGGACAGTTTCGGTAGAAACCCATGGGGCAGTGCTACCCCATCCTGTAGGGCTCCTATGTGGCAGTGAGCTTGGGTCTGAAATAGGAGAAGGTCATCCCCAGGTGGGTTTGAACCCACCCAGAAGTGCTGTGGAAGGCAGACCTTGTCATGTCTGAAAAGTTTATCTTTGACAACCATATTTAGCAGATGGACTCTGCATGCCTGGAGACAAGAATGGGAGCCCACTTGACAGCAACTAAGGGAAGCAAAGTGAACAAGAAGACAGACGGTGGGGTGTTGCGATTTTATAAAAAAGGCTGGTCAGCCCCGGGGGCGTAAGTGGTTGAATGCGGAACTGAAGCCTGCGGGCTTGGCGGTTCAAATCCAGCGGCGGCTCTCAGGAGCAGCACTGGGTAGTGGCCATGACACCAGAGTCAGTGATGCCTCCCCCCCCCCCAAAAAAAAAAAAAAGGGTGGTCAAAGAAGACCTCTCAGGAAGAGAACATCTGACAAAGACTTTGAGTAGCTGAGGAGCAAGTCATGGACATCAAGCCAATTCCAACTCACAGCGACCGGGAGAACAGGGTAAAACTGCCACTGTGGCTTTCTGGGACTGTAACTCATTATGGGAGTAGAAAGCCTCGCCTTTCTCCCAAGGAGCAGCTGGTGGATTCGAACTGCTGACCCTGTGTTTCCAGCCCCAGGTGTAATTACTACACTACCAGGGCTCCTTTGGAAAAGGAAGTCCTTTTCCAAAGGAAAAGGCTCCTTTGGTGGGAAGTCCTAGCCCAGAGTCAGCCGGACGCCTGTGTCTTGCTCACAGCTCAGGAGCAACGTGGGCTGTGTAAACTTTCACCCCAAACTCGGTAACATGCTATATATAACACAGGCTCTTGTGAGCAGCACGGTCACATTAGACACCTCTACCAGCCCCAGTGCACCCATCTGTAAAATGGGCAGCAGTCCCCTGGGGTACAGAGTTAGAGACGAGGAACTATGTCATCTAGCACATGAGCCTAGTGCAGGCCACATCATTGGCACCAATACAGAGCCGCTCTTGCTGCTTGAGTCAGCAGCTTCTATATTGAATGTTGTCATCTGGGATGGCACACTCCCACGGCTTCTGAAGAACTTTCAGTCTCAAGATCCACATGTGTTCACACACAAAAAAACTGTCGCCTGTGTGCCCCTTTCTCTGTCACCACCCAGTTGGGCCTGGGAGGTTCAGCTGCACCAGTAACCCACAAACGTAGACAAGGAGGCCTTGCTGCGGGAGAAGAATGGGTGTGGGCACTGCTTTACCAGAGGCGTGGAGGACACCTCGTCCAGGATGGCCTGGTGCATAAACTGTGCAGCAATGCCGAAGCCTCTGGCGAGCTTAAGACCCTTCTTGGTATGCTTGCTCCCAAGTGAGAGGAGCTTGTGTGTGTCTAAGAGGAGGAATCCCATACGGTGGCTGCCGGGCACCCTATGGCACTATTTTTGTTTTTGACTATGGTTGTTAAGGATCATGACAAAGCACTTCAGGCTAAGAATGTCATTGGAGAATACTTCAGATGCAAGAAACAAACCAAAAAAAATTTATTTTTAACTGGCTCTTCTATGGTGGATTACCAATGAAACAAAACCAGTGACGTGTATGTGTATATATGTCCCATATATACTCATGTATAAGTCAAGTTTTTCAGCACATTTTAAATGCAGATTTTGTGATAAAATTAGGTGCCTCAGCTGATAAGCAGGTTGACTTATACTCGAGGATATATGGTGTGTGTGTACCCATGTGCGTATATACACACACAAGGAGCCTTCAAACATTTTGCAGAAAAATTAAGTTGTCCTTTAATCCTAATCTATCATGAACTTTTTGAAGGCCCCTCCTCACAATACATTACAGAGAGTTATTTGACTGGCGTGGCTCACGCCGTGGTGAGTGCTGACAAGTCCTCAGTCCATAGGACAGGCATCAAATCAGACGCGTTCCCCAACTCACACAGCTGCAGAGGCTGTCAGACTCCACACGGCAGCTCGGCAGCTCAGACGGCAGGCTGCAGGCTTGCATTCCAAGAACAGGAGTCATGGAGTGCCGAGTCGGACGCAGAGTCAAGTGCCAGCCTGGCCAGGACACCACATGTGTGGAGGCTTCAGTGAGAAGCTCATGGAAAAAAACGGAATTAAATGCTGATGGAATTTTCCAAGAACTTCTGCAAACCCTTTTGCACACTGGGTGCAGGCACCTGCCCCAAGGAAACTAACTGGCTCTCAACTGATTGGCTCCTCATAACAGATCTCCAAGAGCAGGATGAAGACAGCTACATCGTATTATGAAAGCGCAATCAATTCAATGCCTGTCAAACCACCAAGACTCAAAACCTGGCCACACAACATTAACTATTACGGCTCAGGAATAAAAAAGTAAAACTCGTGTTATCAAACTGCTTTCCTCCTATAAACCAAATTTGTAGCTTCCTCCCATTAGCGTAGGTAAAAGAAATCAAATAAAGCATTTTATCTTTTTAGGTGTATGTACGCCAACTCATACCGTCTACACATACCACCAGGGGCTTCAAAAGTTCATAAAAAAAATCATTGCCTTTTAATTCCAATTTTTCACAAACTTTGTGAAGCCACCTATATTAAGGGAGAAAGGAAAGGGGGCGGGGAGGAGGCATTCAAAAATTGACTTAAGCTATTTTCAAATATTTACAGCTGGGTCACTGAAATGCTTCCAAAACATAGCACAAGACCTGACTTGAAACTCACTAGTGGTAGGACCCCCGACAAGTGCTCTCCTGCAGCCTTATGGCTGCCTAGCGACCACAAGGGCTCAACTGGGAGGAAGCTTGTAACATGTCAGCGCCATGCCCGGCTCGTAGAAAACCCAAGCTAACCCACAGCCGCTGAGGCTGCTCCCACTCGGAAGAGCTGCACGTGGGGCAGGGCGGACAGTAGTCGTCTTAGCCGCAGTCCCTCAGGAAGGGGTCGGGTGGACTGAGCAGCTCAGCACTTGTCAGAGAAGTTCTTGATGCTTCCAAGAGGGACCTCCTCAGAAGACAGGCCTGTCAATACGCTTCTGAGAGCTTACAACCTTCATAGCCCCACCCCCCACCCCCAGCTGGGCTTCTGTGCTCACACATGGCCGCTGTGGATTAACTGGGTGATAATGGACAATGTCCATTTTTACTGAAAGCCCGGCAGGCCTTTCTCTTCTGCAGGCTGGTTGGGTGAGTTCATGCTGCCGGCCTTCGTCGTTCAGCACAAATCGTTTGGGCCTTTGTCTCGTGGCAAACAACGAATGTGGTCAAGTGCTATTCTAATAATTCTTGACAACCAAAACCACAAGTTCGGGTGGGAAGGTGGTCCTCATGTTTGAGGTTAAGTCTCAAAGTCCCCTGACATGGCCTACGCTCGAGAGGAGAACACTCTAGAGGCCAGAGGACTCGTGGGCTGGTCAGTGTCTGCCTCATGCTATTTCTCCTTTCCCCCCACACAGACTCTTCAGTGATAAATTTTGTGGTAGCAGGCAATGTGTCAGAGATGAGTCAGAGGTCATCCACTCGATTTCATCTGAATTCTCCAGGATCTTCACCCGCAAGCAGATCTAATCTCTCAGGGCCGCTGGCCTGGTCTGATAAGCTATGTTCCTCCCTACTTCTCCAAGGCCACACACACACTCAGTCTTCAAGCAAACCAAACTTCCTGCCACCAAGTGGACTATAGTCGGACACCTCAGGGGACAAGGTAGACTAGCTCCTGGGGGCTTCCCGAGGCTGTCACTCTTGCTGGAAGCAGAACGCCTCAACATTCTCTCTTGGAGAGGCGGGTGGATTCAAACTGCTGATCCTGCAACTGGCAGCCCAAAGGGTAGCTCAGGACACCACCTGGGACCCCAAACTTAGAGACTGAAAGTGGAAATGCCCTCAGTTACCTCTTCCACCTCTAAGCTTGCGTGGCTCTCTCTCGGCCTTCAGTTCCCAACTCAGGAACAGACAGACTTCCAGAGGCACCTTTCTTGATGTCCCCCAGCCAGGGGAGTGCTGATAACCACCCCACCTGCCATCCACGCCCCAGCCGACTCTCTCTTCCATTATATTCTGTAGGGGCTAGGAATGCGATCACCTGCAGTCAAAGAATGGTTTGTAGGAACAGAAGCGCCTAAAAACAGGAAAAGATCAAAGAAGTAAACCATCTCCTACACATTGAAAACAAAACCAAAAAACTGGAGAGCAAAACAGTCCACTTTCATTTGATTCCAAACCTCACGCTGTTAACTGATACTCATCTCTCAAGGTTTCTAGGTAGTTGGTATCCGTCTACTAAATGCAGAGGAGCCCTGATGGTGTAGTGATCTTTGATCTGCAAGGTGAGCAGTTCGAAACCACCAGTCTCTGCTAGGAAGAACGGGGTCTCTAGGCAGCTGAGCAGCTACAGCCTCAGAAACTCACAGTTCTACCCTGTCCCATAGGGTCACTCTGAGATGGCATCACCTTGATGACACTGAGTTTTTAATTTTATTTTTCTCTTTTTAGTCTTTGGCCCCAATCATACTTATTTGTTTTAAATGAAAGCATGTCTCCATATAGGTAAATGCTAATTCTATAAAGAAAATTGCTATCATATGAAAATAATCCTAATTTATCATTTATCAGGGGTTCATGAGGGTGGAAGGTTGGGGCAGAGAGGAAAAACTGAGGAGCTCAAGTAGAAAGGAAATGTTTTGAAAAGGATGGCAACATTTGTACAAACATGCTTGACACAGTGGACGCATGGATTGTGGTAAGAGCTTTCAGCGGCCCCAATATGATTTTAAAAGGAAGCCGCTATCAATGGAGAACAAAAGCAGAGTTAGCCAGAATCACAAAGCAGCTGTTTGTTTCATCATGGGTAAGTGCACAAGTTTCCTATTTTTCCAGCTCTGTCTCGAGGAGGCGGAGCCTCGTGGTGCAGCAGCTACAGGCTAGGCTGAGTGAGATTCTTGTGCTCAGCTGTTTGAAGCCACCAGCACCTCTGAGGGAGGAAGACTGGCCTTTCTAACTCCCGTCATCAGCTACATACAGTCTCGGAACCCCACAGGGGATCACCGAGGGCCAGGGACTGCCTCAGAAATGCAGAGAATTCTGTAGCCAGTGTCTTTTTCAACAACAGAAATGATTTATTTTACATTAGAAAACTTTTAAGTAGTCCACATTTAATTGGATACAGACAACAAATTAGTGGATGGTTTCTTTGAAAGAAAGGGCACGCCATACTTATAATACCACCTGTGCCCTATCTGTCCAAAATCAGCACATTTTGTCCTGTGATGTTTAGGAAAATGCAAATAATACGGGGAGACACCTTCTTCTTGTCAGCTCCCGTGGTATTTTCATCACCTCAAATGCATGTGAGTGTGGGACATTGAATCAAGAAGATCAGAGAAGGAGTGATGCATTTGAATCATGGTGCTAGCCAAGAATATTCAAAGTATAACTGACTGCCAAAGGTAAATAGGTCTGCTGTGGAAGAAGCACTATGGGAATGCTCTTTAGAGGAAGGAGAGTGAGACTTCATCTCACATTCCTTGGACATGCTATCTGGCGAGGCTAGTCCCTGGAGAGGGCAGTGAAGAAGAGGAAGGCCTTGGGCAAGATGGGATGACAGCTTGGCTCCAGCAATGAACTCAAGCACAGGAACACTCGTGGGGATGGGGCAGGACTGGATGGTGTTTAGCCTGTAGTACAAATGTCGTGCGGGTAGATCGCATGGCAATAAAAAAAAATGGACATAAGCCAATCAAACAACCCTGTCACTGAATTGAGATACAGCACACCCAAGTCAGATGCAATCTTAGGTGTCAAATACATGCAACTACGCTGAGTGCAGCAAAACTGACAAGCTAAGTTATTACCAACTTTTAGACCCTGTTTTTTTCTCTTACACATAAGAAAGGGTATTAAAATGAGTGGGAGAGCTGGACCAAGAAAGAAGACCAAAATGATTCACTTTCATATGGAATGGGAGCTTTTGACACTACAAGTCAACATTCAGCTGAAGTCCAGAACACATGAACAGTTCTGCAAGTTACTTGCAAAGGGAAAGTACCAAACATGAGAAAATGTACTACCTCCTTACTGCATTATTTGACTCTACTTATTTATGTGAGTCAGCCTTTTCCCACATAAAGATCATTAAGTTCAAGTACTGTTCCACCGTGACCGATGGCCATTTGGAAGTGTGCTTGAGGCTGGCTGTCAGCAACTACTGTCCGGACTATGCACTGCGTGCAATTCAACAGAGTAAACTCAGGCAACGACAAAAAAATGTACATAGTTAACTGTGCTGTGTTGTGCAATATGGACTCATGCGGTTATGCAAGGTACATAAACATACATTGTACATATAAAGAATTCTCAGTGTGAAGAAGCATGGCACAATATATGTATTTATGTATTGTGAGAAACAGTGTATAAGCCCCCAATAAAATGATTAAAAAGAGAAAAGAAAACATACACAACAACATTCATAGAAGCAAATGTTGATCTTCCACAGAAAGAAATCTTCACATTGGTCAGTGTGAGACATGAAAAAAAATCTATTATCAAGGGTTTATGAGGGAGAGGCGTGGGAGAGGGGAGGAAAGTGGGGGAGTGAGGGAGGGGAAAAATGAGGAGCTGATACCAAGGGCTCAAGGAGAAAAAAAGTTTTGAAAATGATGGCAACAAATGTACAAATGTGCTTGACATAATGGAGTTATGTATGATAAGAGCTGTATGAGCCCCCAATAAAATGATCTTTTTAAAAGAGGAATTCTCAGTGCATTTATGAATATATGTAATAAATATATGCTTTGCATTTTTGTCATTGGTAGATCATTTTGACTTGATCAATTTTTTTGTTGTTTTTTTGGGGGGGGAGCATTACTGCCCTCTGGTGTAAGTAGGAAGCCCAGTCTTTCTCCTGGAGAGCTGCTGCTGGATTTGAATCGCCAACCCAGTGGGCTGCAGTCTGGCACACAACCACTATGCCACCGGGGCTCAGCCCGACTCGATCATTTAATAAGAAGCTTGTATGCTAGAAAACTGTGGGCACCCCTGCCGTAGGATATCATGTTGCTGAGAGTCGGAACGGACTTGATGACATTTAATAATACAACAACTCCTACCTCAACAAGCAATTTTCAGCCGCAGGTTTCATTTTGGATCATTTTTTTTTCTTTCTTGTTAGGACGAGTGTAGGCATTTGCATACAACTGATAATAAATTACCCCCCATATACACACATACACACAGACGCACACAAGTAACTCAATCAAATAATGTGAAAGAACAAATGAGGTTTACATTGCTTCTACAAAAAGACTAGAATGACTGCTGGTGTCCTTTTCACTTGTGCATCTGTCCTGTCGATGTCAGCGGGAATTCCCACTCTCTGCTGTCATATATACTGGTTGGTCCTGATGCCTTAAATATGCTTAACATGTCTACTGTCATGAATCTCACACGAAAATCAAGCTCACTCCCATTGGATCCATTCTGACTCACAGGGACTCCAGAGAGCGGAGGAGAAAGGCCCCTGGGGGTTTCTGGGATGGCAACTGTTTAACACATGTAGAAAACCCCCTCTTTGTCCTGAGGAGAGGTTGGAGGGGTTGTGAACTGCAGTCTAAGGTGTAATAACTACCCCACCCCAGGGCTCTGGGCAGGGCAGTCCCAGGTCAAGAGTAGCACCCGCCCTTGTCCGAGGCCTCTTTGCAGCTGCAGTGCTGGGGGCCACGGCACAGCCTGCAGCAGCTGTTTGCAAGAAGTGCATTTACACTCCTCATTTACAAGCACCAGCGCAGACACAAGAGCTACGAGGAATGCAGGAGTCCAATTCAAATGAGGTGAGAGGTCAAAAGGCAAGTGTCCAGAAGGTTTCAGGGCAGGTACATGGGGTCCCCTATCTGGCTAATTATAAATAACCCCCCCCCCAAAAAAAATGTACTACGGTATTATTAACCCTATTTTACAGAGGGAAAATCCAAGGGGCAGGCAAGCAATGGGGGTCAGTTCTCCCTAGGTCTCCAGTCACCCAATTTGAGGTACCGTGTCAGGACTATCTTCCAGGATGTTTGCCTGGCGTATCCGGAGCAATACTGCTGCTGCTGCCAGCTGCTGGGGAGTGGATTCAGATCCGTGGTGACCCGCATTTGCAGAGCGGAACGCACCACAGGGTTTGCAAGGATGTGGCCCTGGGTAGCAGCAGCTTGATCACGAAACCTGTTTTCCGAGGTACTCTTATGACACGTGGATTGAAACCACCAACCTTTCATCTAGTGACTGTGAACAGCGCCATCGGTGCCACCCAGGGAGCCCTTGCAAGGCACAATGCTCCCCAAACCAAACTCACTGCTCGTGAATCTGTTCCAGCTCAGAGAGACTGCACAGAGCAGGAGAGGGACTACCTACCCCTCATGTCTGCAAGGCTATAACTCTCTATGGAAGTGGACCGCCATCTCTTTCTCTTAAGCAGCAGCTGGTGGCTTTGAATTGAGAGCCCCTCCGTGATCACACGCATGTGACGCACTGCACCATCAGGCTCCTTTCCCCCCCAAACAGCAGGGTAGGTATATTTACCATTCACGGGGGCTCCGAGCGGCACAGTCAGCAGTTCAAAACTACCACTGCTGCTCCCTGGAAGAAGACGGAACTTTTCTATGCCTGTCGAGAGTTACAGTCTTGGACCCCCACAGGGATCTGAGTTCGGATGGATTTGATGGCAGTGAGCTTGGTTTTTGGTTTTATAATCAAAATGAGGCCTTCTTTCTCCTTTCTCATGAGCTCTGGTGTCTCTGTGTGTTCTGTGTTAGGCTGCCAACTGTAAAGTCAGCCGTTCCGAACCACTAGCTGCTCTGTGGGAGGGAGCTGAGACTTGCTGCTTCAGGGAAGATCGGCAGCCTCAACCCCCCAAGGGCAGTCCTACCCTGTCTTACAGGGCTGCTCTACATTGGAGTCTGACAGATGCTGGACATGTTGTCAGGAGAGACCAGTCCCTGGAGAAGGACATGTTCAGTGAAGTAGAGGGGCACTGAAGGAGAGAAGGGCCCTCAAGGAGATGGAATGGCACGAGGCTGCGACAATGGGCTCAGAGATGGGAACAATTGTGAGGACAGTGAGGGACGGGGGCAGGGTTTTGCTCTGTCGTGCAGAGACAGGCTCAGGCTGAGCCTTAACCACCACCACATGAGCTGGAGCCAACTTGATTGTCTTGAGTAAATGAGTTGGTACTATAGGTTAGCCACTGTACCTCGGGGTTGGTGGTTCAAGTCCACCAGCCACTCTGCCAAATAAGGTACAATTACACAATGCCTCCCAACTTTCGGCAAAGGGATAGGGAATTTGCTCAAGGCCAAGCAGTCAGGGCATGGCATGAACAAGATTCAAATCTAAGTTGGTAGTCGCATCCAAAGTGCCGCTGTGCTTTCAAATGAACTCAACTGCTTCTCAGTGTGCCCTCCCCGAGCTGCCAGCATCACCTGAGCAGTTGTCAGAAATGAAGGCTCTTGGACCTACTCCAGTGGGACTGAGTCAGCAGTTCTGGGCTATGCCCCACCTCAGCGTTAAAAAGACCCCCCGAGGAGCAGGTGATAGATATACACTATATGGTGGAGGACCACTGCCACGCCTACACTGCATCCGCAAAGTTAACAAAAAGAAAATGTGTGGGCGCACTCTGGTAAGCATATGGTAAGTAATGCTCATTAAAAGCCTACAAACTGAACGTTTCCCACCAACAGAATAATAATTTTAAAGGCACGAAGGGTGCCAAGTCACAAGGCCCTGTCTGAATTTTTTGGAAGGGAAGTGTCTTTACCTAATGCAAATCAACACATCTACTTGCTAGGTCTAACATTTTCCTTTCTGAAACCTCAAACACACTACCATCGAGTCCGTGCCGATTCATAACGACCTTCCACAAAGGGCGAGGACAGCCTCTGGGGGTTTCCGAGACCCTAATTCTCTGCAGGAGTAAAAAGTCCAGTCTTTTTCAGAGCTGCTGGTGGCTTCAAACTGCTGACCTTGTCATTAGCAGCCCGATGCATAGCCACTATGTCACCAGAGCTCCCAGTGTACTTCTTTAGTGGCACACATAGTGTGTGCCCAGAATATACAGATATGTGTCTCGAGTCCTAACTACATATGTCCAGAGTCCTAAATAAATGTACTTGCTGTTTTCATTCTCATACGGTGCAGAAAGAATTACTTAGCCAAACAGAAACACTCTTTATACTGTACAGTCAAGCCGTCATTCTTGAAAAACAGGAAACCACATATCAACAGCCAACAGAGTGCTATAGCAGAAGGAGCACCAGGCTTTGAGTCACAAGTCGAGTGACCACCTTCTTCTGGTCAATTTCCTATTTTAAAATGGAAAATGACCTCCAACCCGAGAGTGGCAATTAGGCTTAAATGACCTGTCCTGCTGTAGTAGGTTCGCAGCAGCGGGGTGCTATGTCAAAGCAAGCTCCACCTGTCCTGCACTTTCTCTTTCTTAATCACAGGGCAGATCACTTTCCCTAATGCAGACAATGCAGACAACACTCAGGGCTTAGTGTAGAGCGAATGTGCGTCATTGTGTATATTAATGAGATAATTGATTCCAACAGGCTCCACTTGTCACAATAATCTCAGCCTTTGAGCAGGAAAAAGGCAGCCTAGTAAGAAAGCCTTAGTCATGTCTAAAATGGGCCAGATAATTTAAGAAAGTCAGCTGACTGTCTTCCTCTAGAGAGTACTCCTGAAGGAGCTCTGTCCTAGTGTGGAAGACAGTAGTTCCTGTTAGTCACTCTGATGGCCTGAGAGCCTAATGGAGTCAAGTCTACCACAATCTATTGCGCGCACAGGAGCAATTAATCAGAAATCATGGATAGGTACCTGCAAACCACCACATATTTTACATTTATTTCCAGTCTGTGAAAAAAAAAGTTTAATGTGTGGATCATGGGCCTTATGTGATCTATTTCAATACACTCTGAGCAAACTAATTAAACAAATAAAATCTGAGCTTTGACTCAGTAATGGTTATATAAACTTCTACAGGAGTCCTGGTGGTGCAGTGGTTCTGCGTTGCGTGACTACGCAACCTTAAGGTCAGCAGTTCAAAACCACCAGCCACTCTTCGGGAGAAAGACAAGGCTTTCGATTCCGATAAAGATGTACAGTCATTCCACACCACACACACACTGAGGCAGAACACAAAAGGGGCGCAACAGAGCAGCAAGGGGAGCAAAGCAATAAATTCCCTGAGGAATTCCCAAAATAGACTTCTGACTCAGGGGACAGGGCTAGGCACCTCATTTGATCCAATCAGAAAACATTCATTCTGTGATGCTCACCTTCCTGACATGATTGCTGAAGTCAAAATGGGTGCATAAACAAATGTGGTGAAGAAAGCTGATGATGCCCAGCTACTAAAAGATACAGTGTCTGGGTTCTTAGCTTGAGGTTAAACAAGCAGCCATCAAGCAAGGAAGCAACAAAGCCCACATGGAAGAAGGACACCATCATTTGTGATCATGAGACATCCATTGGATCAGGTATCAAGCATCAAAGACCCAGAACCAAAAATCAAGAGTCAGAGTAGAGACTCAAAGCCCATCTATAGGCAATTGGACACCCCTTCACAGAGGGGTCACAAGGAAAGGATGAGTTATCCAGGGTGCAGTATAGCACCAATGAAACACACAACATTCCTAGTTCTTTAATGTTCTCCTCCCCTCAATTATCATGACCCCAATTCTACATTGCAAATCCAGCTAGAATGGAGCATGTACACTCATACTGTTAAGAGCTCATGGAATTCAGGACAGACAAACCCCTCAGAAACAGTAATGGGAGTAGCAATACCATGAGGGTAGATGGAAGACTGGGGAGAAAGGGGGAACCGATTGCAATGATCAACATATAGTCCCCCCATCCCAGGGGGATAAACAATGGAAGCATGGGTGAAGCAAGACAGCAGACAGTATAAGAAATGAAAATAATAATTTAGATAATATCAAGGGTTCAGGAGAGAGAGAGGGAAGAAGAGGGAGGAGAAAAAATGAGGAGCTGATAGCAGGGTTCAAGTAGAAAGAAAATGTTTTGAGAATGATGATGACAATATATGTACAAATGTGCTTGACATGATGGATGGATGTGTGGTTTGTGATAAAAGTTCTAAGAGCCCCCAATAAAATGATTAAAAAAGAGAAAATGATAATTTAATTTAAGGCTGAGCCCCAGTGGTGTAGTGATTGAGTGCGGGACTGTGGCCCACAGGGTTGGCAGTTCATATCCAGCAGCAGCTCTCCAGGAGCAAGGCCGGGCCTCCTACTCCCACCAGGGGGCAGTGATGCCCACAAAAAAAATCAGGAAAAATTTAACTTAAAATTTATCAAGGGCTCACAGGGTGGGAGGGCGAGCAAGGCATGGGAAAAAGAGGAGCTGATACCAAGGGCTCGAGTAGGAAGAAAATGATGACAGCAACATACGTATAAACATATGTGCTTGATAAAATGGATGTTTGGGTTATTATAAGAGCTGTAGGAGCCCCCAATAAAATGTCTGATAAAATAAATAAAAATTTCTTGTGGCATCACAAAAAGCTCAGCCTTGGGCTGACCCCCGGTGGCGTAGTGGTTATGCGCGGGACTGCGGCCCACTGGGACAGAGGTTCAATTCCAGCAGTGGGGCTGGGCCTCCTACGCCCACCACCGGAGAGCAGTGATTCCCCCCCCCCCCCCAAAAAAAAAAAAAAAAGCTCAGCCTTGCTCCTAAAATAAATAAAAATATTTACAGTCTTGAAACCACAGGAGCGGTTCTATACTGTCCTATATGGCTGTTCTGATAGGGTTGGCAGGCTTGATGGCAGGGAGTTTTGTTTTTTGGTGTATGCCAGAAACAGAGACAGATGCTGTTAGAAAACCATCGTCAATTAAGCCTCATTGGGGCAAACAATTATAGAATTTATCACTTAGAGAGGAAAATGGAATTCGTTTGCAAAATGATGTGCCTTTGTGCTAAATTCCCTTCCTTGACTTATTCTCTCTAACCTAACATTTCTCCTGGAAAGTTAGTCAGTCATCGAAAGGTTTTAAAGTGGAGAACCTTTGGGCCTTCAACTTCAGCCGACAGCCCTGAAGTAGTAAATGAATTCAAGTTAGAGGATAGCTTTCAGTCAGGAAGCTAACAGAAACAAAAGTCACAGCCAGGCTTCCAAATCTTGAAGAAACAGCCAACAGAAGATAGTGTCCTCTTGCATCCATTTAACCCAAGTACTTACATGTACATTAGCTGTTAATGAGTGCTAAGCATGAGACCAACTCAAAATTTTCAGATTTAAACATCTAACTCACTTCCCAGAGGACGGTGTACATATGCTCAATAAAAGAAAGAATTGCAGAGCCAGCCCTGAAACTACTTTCACTTGCTTTACAAAAATAATAACGCAAATACACATATCCATATAAATACATTACATAGAGCTTCCCTCTTTTCTAAAATTTCTATTCCAATCATATATATTTTCCTTTTTTTCCCAACCATATATTTTTAAAAACAATACTGAATTTTGAGGTGAAAGTTTCTACTGAGCAATTAGGTTCCCACTTGACAATTTCCATGCAAATTACTCGGTGGCAGTGCATTCATCACCACACGCCCCATTCTCTCAGCTGGCCTGTCCTTCCCCTTTCTAGCACTCCAGCTTCCCTGACCCCAAATGTTCTCATCTTCGCTGTTGAGTAATTGTTGATCTCTTGGTCTCACTCCAACTGATGGTTTTTAAGTACGGACCTGATCTTGCAGGTAAATATCCTTTATCACGAGTGCCACTCTGTTTTGCTTAAAGGTGATTACAGGAGATCGGCTTAAAGACTTGTTAGTTTAAAAGCTGTCTCTGGGTCCTAGCCTCAGGGAGTCCTCTTTTCTCAACTGCTCCACTCTGTCAGACGTCCCGTCACTGCCCCTCTTTGGCTTTTTAAAGTAAGAATTGGAGTTCGCCTCCATATTTTTCTCCCATTCGAGCTGGAACCATTTATTAGAACCCAGGTTTCTGACTGTTCTGCCCATTATGTTGAACTTCCAAGGCAATACATAACTTAGCTAAAGAAAATAACAATTTGTACATTATGAAGGGTTCATGGGGGCGGGGGAGGCTGCAGGGAGGGGGAAACATGGGGAGCTGGCAGTGGGGGCCTAAGTGGAGGGAGGATGTTTTGAGAGTATGACGGCAACAAGTGTGCAAATATGGTCTGCATACAATGGATGTATGGGTCATGATGGGAGTTGCATGACCCTCAATAAAATGATTTATATATTAAAAGAAACTCATTAAAAAGAAAAGAAAAGGCTCTGGTGGCCACAGTGAATTGTAAAGGCACCTGATAAATGCAAACGTAATTGAGATAAGAGACAGAGCTGGCAGGCTGTGGAAAAAGAGGCCCAGCGGGAAGTACTGGTAGCAGCAGGACGTCTGGAGGGGGGATCTGAACAGCTTGGGATACTTTCCATGTTAAATCAGCATGCACTGAATTTTAAATTCAAAATCGGCACACTTCGAACATTTGCTGACCTGCTGACTTCCTCATCCATGTGCAAGACCCCCCCAAAGTGGGCGGGGCACGACCCAACCCAGGACTGGACCTGACAGATATGACCAGATCCGGATCGGTTCATTCATAACGTGGACTCAGACAGGTCAAGGACTCCAAATGTGATAAGAACTTCGAGACAGAGCTCTCCCTGGAGTCCCCTCCTCAGCTGCTGGGTCCTTTCTAAATACACGTGGCTGTCTGCTTGCTGTTGGTGGTCCATTCCTTGGTTCTCAAAACCAACAGCCTCTGGGCACATCAGAGCAGGTGCCACGCTTTGGTGGCCCACGTGCGGCAACTCAAAGGAATGGGAGGCAAATGGGCCCCTGCCCATGTTCTGTCTTTGCCATCCCCTCTGGCTTCCCTCTGGAAGAGCTCAGGTCTGCTTTGCAGCCTGAATGGGCCCCCTCAGCCCACCCAGTAAGGCTTTTTCCTGACAGCCCGGTCCTTTTCTGTGGAATAAGTACAGCATGGTCTTGGACCTTCCACACCAGCCAAACAACTCTGCACTCTCCCCAATTATCCCAAAACCCCCATTAGCTATTTTCGGCAGGCAGACAGTAATTTAGCTCAGTCCACTCTGCAAAATTCAGTTAAACCAGATAAGAAAAAAGGCAGACCTTCAGGTTTGGGTATGGGCTCTCGATTGTCTTATTATCCAATGGTTGTGAAACAGTGACTTCTGGTGGCAAAGGGGAAATAAGGGGGGCTGGGGTGGGGAGCATGCATGTTCTATATCTTGCAGAAGGCTGTGTTCAAAACCACCACCTGGTTTATTCTTGCCATAAACTCTCAGCTTCTGAATGCTGCCTGTATTCTAATTCAACACTTTGAGATGCTTCAAAATACTGTTACTTAATTGAAAAGGTAAGCAAATGACAAGGCCCAGACACATTTACAGAAATAGTTGTCACTAGCTAAACTCTCCCTCTCCTCCCCACCCTACCCCCAGTCTGTCTCACAGTGATCAAAGCAGTCCTGTCTTTTCCTGGCTTAATTTTCTCTTATATTACCTGGATTCAAATTCATTTTCCTGTGTCTACAGAACTGGCGTTATCCATACTCTTGCTTTCACTCCTAGACTCCATTCTCCTGGAAGGCTAACTTTAATTTCTCTCCTTTCCCCCTTTCCTATTTATTGTCAACTGTAATGTTTGCTAGCCCAGATAGAGACACCTTTAAATGACAGAACCCTCAGAATCTTCAATTCTCCTGTGCATCTTCTTTTAGACTATCCATTCAACTAATCCTTTCCCCTGAAGATGAAAGGGAAGCCAGGGAAATACATTAGACGGAGGAAGTAAACATTGAAACAGGGCAAGCCTAGGTACTCTTAAACCGCGGAGGAGAACTCCACTCCGCATCCAGAGGCTTTTTTTTCTTTCTTCCTTCTTCGTGTCTTGACAACCCCCCTCCCATCCCACAAACCAATATTCTGATTCCATCTCCACACGCAGCACAACCTTGCTCTAAAATCATCCTGCGGTCGCAAAATTCCCAGACTTCAGGGACCCCTCCCTCGCCTGGGGTTTCCGTGCCCCAACGACCCAGCTCAGGAGGCAGCGGTCCGGGGAGCACTGGGGCTGAGTCTTAATTGATGGTGGCGCAGTGAAAGTTTTTAATAGGTCTGGTTCCCAACTGCACCAACAGGGTTAAAAGTCACCCCCACGCCCCCACCCCGCGCCTGCTCATGAAAAATCTAGCAAGTACCCAAAC